>VMDO01000900.1:173625-246724 GCA_007922755.1 Pedetes capensis | reverse complement strand
TCACAGGTGGAAGGCCAGAGGCAGCCTGTGTCTCAAGCCAGATGTGGTGGCGCACACCTGTAATCCCAGCAACCTGGGAGTGGAGGCAGGAGGATCACAGGTGGAAGGCCAGAGGCAGCCTGTGTCTCAAGCCAGATGTGGTGGCGCACACCTGTAATCCCAGCAGCTTGGGAAGTGGAGGCAGGGGGGTCACAGGTGGAAGGCCAGAGGCAGCCTGTGTCTCAAGCCAGATGTGGTGGCGCACACCTGTAATCCCAGCAACCTGGGGAGTGGAGGCAGGGGGGTCACAGGTGGAAGGCCAGAGGCAGCCTGTGTCTCAAGCCAGATGTGGTGGCGCACACCTGTAATCCCAGCAACCTGGGGAGTGGAGGCAGGAGGATCACAGGTGGAAGGCCAGAGGCAGCCTGTGTCTCAAGCCAGATGTGGTGGCACACACCTGTAATCCCAGCCTGTAATCCCAGCAACCTGGGGAGTGGAGGCAGGGGGGTCACAGGTGGAAGGCCAGAGGCAGCCTGTGTAACTCAGCAAGGCCTTATCTCAAGATAAAAGATTTTTAAAAATGCGCGGGGGGGGGGGCAGATCAGTAGTAAAGCACGTGCAAAAGTATGTGTGAGGCCCTGGGTTCGACCCCCAAATACAATACCCCCCACAAAAAAAAACCCTAAAAATCTCATTTAAATTGGTTCAAAAGTGAGAAGTTCAGTGGAATTCTCAAAATATGACAAAAAATGTAGATGGCGCTCACTCTTGATTTACCTCCACGGTGCATCACACCCATCCATCAGATCCATAATCAGGTTAATCCCAATCAGCTCAGTAAATAAAGCTGCAATACTGTCTGAATGCTCTTTAAGTCAGGCTCCTGAAATCTTTCTGAGCCATCTGCGCATATGAGAAATACGCAGGATAAGTGACGAAGGGGTGGCTTCACTTATCTTTTAAAGCCAGAAGCTGCCTGTTTTCCTCCAGCAAGACTGCTGTGTGGGACGGAATGGCTAAGGAAGACAGAGAGCCAAGGGCCTCTGGCTCGTTCTCATTATGCAAAGACACGCAGGAAACCACCACAGGTATTTTTGTTTTCTCTTTTTCAAGTGGGGAAATTAGAGGGGAAAATAATGAAAAGGACAATGAGATGGAAAATGTCAGCAATGAGAAGTATAAATATCATAGCTCGTTTAATTTCTTGCACATCCTCCTTTCGTAATTCACATTTGAATTAACTCCTATACATACGAGTATTTTGTTCTCATACTTTTGGAGGCTAGTTTGCATATCTTTAAAAGAGATGTCAGTACTCCACAGTGGTAAGGCAGGTCTGTCCTCAATTTTCACTTTCTAGTCTCTGTGATCAATCTCCAACTTTCCTGCAGGTCAACCAGAAATCTTTTTCTTGCTTCCTTGTGGTATGGAGACCAGACAGTACAGAAGACCTTAGGAAACCCCTAACCAGGCCTTAGACTAGCCAGGGAGATTAACACCTTGGCTCTCACCCAAATACCACACAGTTTGGTAAGATGGAATTTCTATCTACTTAAAGATTATGTTGGTGCCACAAGAACAAAAGTTAAAAAGCGAACACATACAGTGGTTTCTCCAGTCGTCAATAAGACTCTGAGCCAACAGCAGGCTACGTGTTTTTAAAAACAGAGTCCCTACTTTATTCAGATGGCCTCCGTTTCTCTCTAACGTCTCCTTCCTGTCCCAGGATTCCACCTAGAACCACGCAACATGTAGCTGTCATGTCTTGTGGGCTCTTCTTGGTGACGATTCCTCAAATTTTACTTCCTTATTGATGCCCTTGACAGTTTTAAAGACAACAACTGGCCGTGCTGTGTTGGATATCCCTCAATTTGAGTTTGTTGAAGTTTTCCTCAGGAGTAGATGGGGGTCATGGACGGGGGAAGGAAAACCACAGAGGTGGGGTGCCTTTTCCTTCCCACCCCTTCCAGGTCCCACGCTAATCCACGTGACTCAGCTCTGCTGACGTGGCCCTGACCACCCGGCCCTGGTGTGCGTGTCAGGTGTCTCCATGGAAAGTGGCCATTCACTTCTCCCTTTAACACCGTATTCCTAGCCAGAACGGCACCCTGTGCAGCCTCGCCCTCCCTCCGTGAGGGGGCGGTGTCTGGTCAGTGACTTCTGCGCATGGGAGTTCTGCGCTTTCTCCTCAGCTTCGTTCATTCCGACACTTGCGTACCTCACTACGGACCCACGGGTGTGTGCTTTACACTCTGGGCCGGAAGCCAATCCTGTGCCTCTTATTCTGTTGCTTAGGCTGTTCTGCCGTAGGGGGCCTTCCCATTGCTCCAGTGTCCCCTGGGCATCTGCTCATCGATACGCAGGGTTTTCTCGCTTGTCTGTTCATATTTGAGCATTCCCTTATTTTCTGGACTACAAGATGCCCCAGGGTCATTTTGTGTATTTTCCACCCCAGTCTTGGAATCAGTCTTTTCTCAAGGGGCACTGGGTGCATTTATAGAGGACGAGTTTCCACTCACTTGGACAGTGACGTACCCTTGCACTGCTCTCCTGTGATCACCCCACTGTTTGCGACACAGCCCCTGATGGATAAAAGCTAGTGTAAGCAGGCGCTCTGACCTGCTCTCCCAGGACACAGGGGGACCTGAGCTCTGTCTACATCCATCACCTCCTGACTTTTGGCTACTGTTGCCAGGTAGCCTCATGCTTTTTCATATTAAAACCAAAAAACGTTATTTTATGGTATTACATAGTTGATATACCTTTTTGGTGGCCATTATTCAAACCTATTGTCAACGTTTAAATTGAGTTTAAAAAATGTTAAGCATTTGGACAATATCTAATACTCTCCTGTGAAACCTTAAGTCTCCTTGTTCAGTATACTCTTCCATGTGCGTAACTCCGTAAGTGTGTGCTCAGCTTGCACGCCCTGTTTTGTATCACTGTGTTTATTTTAACCAATGGGTTTCCCATTTCGTTAACCTATCAAAGATGGAGCTTCTGAATTTATTGCTTTTTCATCCATCACTTGCTGTTTATCGTTTTTTCCCTCCCGCTGTCCTTTGGCTTTGTTCTTTTCTTCTACATTTTTGACTGGCTGCCGGATTTGCTCCTTTTCCTTTCCTCTTACTGATGCACAAAGCCTGGTGACGTTGGCAGGCACTCCCTCGGTGGCCATGCTGAGGTCTCCCTGGGCCCCGCTGCTGTGCTTGCTGAGCAAGTCTGGGCAGCACCTACGCAGGAGCCGCCCCTGCTTCCCATTGAGGCCTCTGGACAGCTGCCCTCCTCACCAGGGCTCCCACTAAGTCCGACTCTTTGGTCAGACTGTCTGCCACACAGGTATCTTCTCACAGGGTGTGCACAGAGAACAATCTGCTGCAGAGTGCGTGGAAACGTGCAGGCCCCTGGCTGGGAACGTGGCCCAGGAGTGTCACCCAAGGGCTGCCTGCTTTTCTGGGCAGTGTGGTCTTCACATTGAGGAGGAGGGGCAGGATCTGGGAGTGGAGGCCTCCTCCCACCTCCACTCGTGCTGGGGATACGACCCGGGGCCTCCCGTGTGCTAGGCAGGTGCTCTACCACCGAGCTACACCCTCCGCTCCTCTCCCTGTTTTCTTTGGATGCTGTCGGGGTGGTGGAGGCAGCCAAAGAACGCACTCGTCAGCACACCTTGGTGGCCACACCAGTGACTCACGGGGGTTTCTAATGAGACAGAGTTTCTAGTGCTATCATTTGATTGTTTTTCTCTTATTTGGGGGGTAATTTTATAGGTAATCAAATAAAAAGTTAGGATGAGGCTTATCAAATACTCCTGTGTGCTTCTGTATTATTATGTCATTAACTGCTGCCTGACATTACAACAGGACAGAACCCCTGGGATATTTTTCTCCAAAATGTAAAATGACAACCCAGAATTTAAAGGCTTAGTATATTCCAAATGAGTGTTTCTCTGACGATGAGCTTTTAGAAATGTCTAATACATGTGATTGAGAATTCAAATATAAAAATTATTGAAATGTAAATGTAAAAATATGCTTAAGTGGGAGCCTGAGCTGAATCTCCTCCACCAGCCACTTAGCAACCACTAAGCAGCCTGTCAGAAGTACTCGGTTGTTTACGCACGCTTTTCCATGCTGAGCAATCAGTGCAAGGAAAGTATTTTCCGGAGTCATATCATACAAGAGGAAAGTAAAATACAAGGAAAGATTCTGTTATTACTTTTTCTCTGTAATTCCATTATCCAGAAATTTCTGTGCTGCTGTTCTTGGAAAGCGGGGCAGAAATTTCCCTTATCACAGTTGTACTTACATACGTGTAGCTGCCGGCTCTAAGGGTTTATTCTTTTACCATGTACTTTATAAATCCTAATTTAATCACTGACATCTTATCATTTTTGACTGTGGCTATTACTATCATTGTTATAATTTAACAATTATTAACTTAAAATGCAATTTGATCATCTGGAAAAACTGCTAATCAATATTCACAGACAGGCTATGTGGTATTTATTCTCTATTGGTCTTGAAGGTCACAGAGTGAAGGCTTTGTGTCACTGACAATGATTTGTTCCTCACAAATATATTGACAAAACACCACAATTAGTCTTGCTTCAATAGGTACACACAATAAAATGAATTAAATAATACAGAATGCCACATACATTCGCGCCTACTGCTGTAAACCCAAAAGCAATGCTGTTAAGGGTGTAGTGTTTCTCTATTTTTACATAGCCCACTGTGGTTTGTCGTTAATTGTAGCCAATTCTTGCACATGAATGTTGGAGTAAGGTGATGACAGCTGTATCTTGAATAATATTTAAATACAGAACTTACTGATGTGAGACAAGGTAGCACAGGGGAGAAAAAATGCAACTAATAAATAGCTGGTTTGCAGGAATAAGCAGTCGTTAATAATCACAGCCCATCAATCTTTTTGGATCCAAAGCAGCAGAGGTCACTCTCTGCCTTGATCACTTGTACTAGTGACTTTCGTGGTCTGAGGACCAGAAAGTGTTCTTTCACTATTGTTCCTGACCTGAATTCAGCACCAGCTTTCTGCAATTGCACTGGACATAAACAACGAATAGGTCTGGATTTTAATTCTGTGAAGGAATTTCTAGGAGCCTTTAACATTCGTTCGCTCAGCTAAAGTTTGCTGTGCTGAGCCTGCAGAGACAAATGACAAGCAAACAGAACTTTCTGCTCTCTTAGAGAAAATGAAATATTGATCACTTATCATAAGAAACAATGACTGGGGCATAAGTAGGCTCCACCTCATGAATACAAAATCAGTTACTTACACTCTGACATCATCGTCATTTTCCGCACGTTCAAGTACCCCTAAACACACCAGAGAGGACGCGTCACGCAAGCACCTGATGTTTACGCCTCACAGGACCCCTAGGGAGTCAAAATTAATTTGCCAAACATTCCATTATTTGTATAATAAAAATTCATCTGTGCACACGTGGAGGTAAGATAAATGGTTCTTTTGCTTTCAGGAAAATGAAAATCAAGACTGCTTATATTGTGAAGACAGCACTGTGGCATCGCAGGGCGCTCTCCTGAACAAGCCACATTCCTTCTAAGAATAGGAAGATGACCCACCACGGATTGAAAGGGTCTTAAGGGGACAACCTGGACATAGAACGTAAAAATCTAGGACCCTCTACTTAGCAAACTGTATGCTTCCTAAAGAATAAAATGATGCAAGAGCCATGAACTAATAGGGTTGTAAGAGTGCAGTGTTGATAAAGAATGTATAAAACTAGTTAAGTCTCTTAAATGATAATGCTGCTTATTAACCATGTGTGTTGTGATAGGTCAGAGCTGAGGTTAAATAGAAAACATCCATTGAACCATTTCCCTAAATAAAGCTCCAGGGTGCAATATTCTGAGCACTTTATTCAATAAAAAATGCTTTCAAAACGGTACCTTGGTGATTGGGAAACACTGCTGTCATCCGTCAACCTAACGGCAGCAACGTTCAATATGCTAACCGACGGGCTGCTTGCATGGCTTTCCTAGGGCTCTGCGATACGCCACGTCAAATCAATACCAGTCTTGAAAAATTATGGTGAGCAGGGAGGCCCACTGCTTTCATTTTCAGATTTAAAGTATGTGTTTTTTTTTTTTTTTTTACAGATTAATGTTATGGCACTTTTAATCATTGTCCAATTTCCAAACAAGTCAAAAGACTCAAACGTAAGGTTAGCAGTTTTTGTTTTAGTTTCTCTAAGCTCTTAGTAATCTTTGAATTAATGAGATCTCTATTATGAATTCATAACTTAAGATTTAGTAAGTGTTATGACACGTAAGACCTTAAAAAGATCCCATTCACTTTCAACAAGATTTATACTTCTTTTAGCTGGTATTAAGGTATACATAAAATAGTATTTTTGTAACTTTCATTAAATCACCTGGTGTGGTGGCGACTCAGCGACTCAGGAAGAAGAGGCAGGAAGATCGCAAGTTCGAGACCAGAGGCAGTCTGTGTAATTTAGCGAGACCCTATCTCAAAAAGTTAAAAAAAAAAAAAAATAGGGCTGGGGGTGCAACTCAGTGGTCCAGCAGTTGCAAAGCATGCAAGTGCGAGGCCCTGGGTTCATCCCCTAGTACCACAAAAACAAACAAAACCCCAAAAACAAAAAACAAACAAACAAAAAAATGCAACCCCCCAAAAAACCTCTCATTAAATTTTCCTTGGAAAATCTCTGGTCTAAGTTTCCCATTCTTATAACTGGGAAATAATTCCTTCTCAATGTGAAAAACTAGTGGCTTATTTTCTTTCAAAAGGCAGGACAAGGCCCTGCACCTGTCTCAAAGCCTAGACTGGAAGGCTAGAATGATGGTTAACTTATAAAACATCTTGCCAGTTTCAGATCCCCAACCTGCTCACGACCGTGGAACTATGCATCCTAGGTTACCCTCTACCAAATAAGGAAGTGTGACCTGCACCCGGGTTCCAAGAGTCCTACTAGAATGGCTCAAGGGACGTGTACTGATCTATCAGCCAACAGAATCCACAAAACACAGTGTAAGAGACCTTGAAAAACAAGCGCACTGACCAAAGGATGAAGTAGCACACTGCGGGGAACGCGGGACAGAGGACCGAGCTCTGCCTTCTGCATTTCTCCAGTCCTTCCCTCCTTATAACACTGAACTTTATTCTAGGGCTTCAAAGAAACCACCAACAGTTCAACTAATCCCAGTTTTCAGAGACTACCAGTGTTTTCTGAAAAGAAAGACATGGCAATGTGATTCGCAGGAAGGAAGGAACTTACGTTCTGTTCTTCATAGTTTCACTACGTGTCGATCAAGCAGATGCCTTCCACCTCTGGCAGGGTGGACCCTGCCGACCCACCTCATGAATACAAGCTTGGTATTCGCATGTTGACACCATCGCCATGGAGTACGCTCCTACCTGAACTACCCATGGTGAGTTTTATGGCCCTCTCTCCCCACACGCCTGCCTTTGAATAACCACAAATGGCCCTGTGAGGTTGGCTGAGGCTCGCGAACATTGCTCCGGGGAAACCCAGCAACACACAGGCACAGCCCCTGTGTTACCTCTGTGTCGCTGTGACCAAACCCCGGAGGGAAGCAGCCTGAGGAGGAGGCGTTCATCTGGCTCGTGGTCTCAGAGGGCTCAGACCATGTGCTCGGTCCCCTGTGCTTGGCAGAGACTCACGGGGGGAGCACATGGCAGAGGAGGCTCCCAGCTCACGCAGGACAGGATGAGTGAGGGACAGAAAGGAGACAGGGGCAAGATGCCCCCAGGACCCACCCCCACTGACCTACCTCTTCCAGCTCTAAAGCTTCCAGAACCTTCCCAAACAGTGCCACCAATGTGGGACCAACGGCTCAACAGACGAGCCCGTGGAGGACACCTTGTATTCAAGTCAGAGCACTACTCCTCAGGCCACCTGCAGTGGGCCACAGGACCACTTCCCTCACGTGGAGAGGCCCACACGGAAGACCCACTGGGGAGCCATGGAAACCAGTGGGTCCCAAGGAAAGAGTAAACTTAATGGGAGCAATAGACAAACTAAAGACAACTAGGAAAGAATCAGTCATATCTAAAACAAACAAACAAACAAAACACCCCCCAGCAAACCCTGAATATAAATAAGAAAGACATCTTTCAATCTGTATGAGAGTCAACTTGAAATGGATAAGAAATCATAAGACATAAAGTCGGAAACCTTAAAATTACTAGAAGAAAAGATACGGCATATGCTCCAATACATATGCACAGGCAAGTATTTCCTTAACAAGACTCCAGTTGCCTGGGAAACTGCACCAGGAACCAACAAATGGGATTATATGAAACTGAAAAGCTTCTGTACAGCAAAGGAAACAGAGTACAGGGAGAGGCCACAGAATGGGGGAAAAATCTTTACATCCTACACATCTGACAGAGGACTAATTTCTAGAATATACAAAGGTCTTAAGAAATCAAACACCAAGATAACAAATAAACTAATAAATAAGTGGGCAAGGGAACTGAACAGACGGTTCTCAAATGAAGTACAAATGGCCAATGAAGACATGAAAAAATGCTCAATATCCCTAGCCATTAGGGAAATGCAAATCAAAAAAACACTGAGATTCCATCTTACTCTAGTAAGAATGGCCAAGCTTAACAAAATAAACAAAAACAAATGCTATCGAGGATGTGGAGAAGAAGCAACCCTGTTACACTGTTGGTGGGACCGTAAATTAGATCAATCACTTTGGAAATCAATACAGAGGTACCTTAGAAAACTAAGAATAAAACTGCCATACAACCCATTTATACCACTCCTGGGAATATAGGCAAAGGAAGATAAGTCATCATCACACAGGGACACCTGCACTTCCATGCTTAATGCAGTACGTTTCACAACTGCAAGAGTATGGAACCAAACAAGATGTCCATCAGTGGAGGAGTAGATTGAAAAACTGTGGTATATATACACAAAGGAATATTATTCAGCAATAAAGAAGAATGAAATTACATCATCTGCAGCAAAATGGATGGAACTGGAGAACATCTTCTTAGGCAAACAAACAAACACAAACAAACAAACAAACAAAAACAGTCCCAAGAAGAGAAATACCATATACTCTCACTCATATGTGGGTGGTACATATAACTTAAAGGAGGAAAAAAAGCCCATATATATAGATAGATAGATATGTAAAAATGAACAATACTACTTACATAAGAAGGGAAAATATAAGCAGAGTAGAAAGAAGTGGGGAAGGGATCACTGGGTGGGAATGAGCCATTCATAATAGTGTCAAAACAAATAAAATACTGGGAAATATACCTAACCAAGGAGGTGAAAGACCTCTACAATGAAAACTTTCAGACATGAAAGAAAGAAACTGAAGAAAACACTAGAAGGTGGAAAGATATTCGCTCATGGACTGGAAGAATTAATATTGTGAAAATGGCTCTGTTGCCAAAAGCAGTATACAGATTTAATGCAATCCCCATTAAAATACCAATGACATTCTTCACAGAAATAGAGAAAACAATCCTAAAATTCATTTGGAAGCACAGAAGACCCCAAATCACTAGAGCAATCCTGAGCAGAAAGAACAATTCAGGGAGCATCATAATTCCTGATTTCAAATTATACTACATAACTATAGTAACAAAAACTGCATGGTACTGGCACAAAACAGACACATAGACCAGTGGAACAGAATAGAGGATCCAGAAATAAACTCATGCAGCTACAGCCACTGGATATTTGACAAAGGTACCAAAAGTGTAAGTTGGAGAAAAGACACCCTCCAACACATGGTGTTGGAAGAACTGGATATCGTCAGGCATAAGACTGAAATTAGATCCCCCTCTCACCTTGTTTAAAAAAACAAAGAGTTCAGCTGCATGCACGCCGGTAATCTCAGTGGCTCAGGAGGCAGAGGCGGGAGGATCGCAAGTTCGAGACCAGAGGCAGTCTGTGTAACTTAGCAAGACCCTGTCTCAAAAAGTAGAAAAATGGGCTGAAGGTGCAGCTCAGTGGTCCAGCACTTGCAGAGCATGTAAGCGGGAGGCCCTGGGTTCAACTCCCAGTACCACACACACACACACACACACACACACACACACACACACAAAAGGGTTCAAAATGGATTAGACCTTCATGTGAAACCTGAAACCTTGAAACTGATAGAGGAAAACATAGGAAAAACACCTGAAGACACAGGTCTAGGAAAGGACTTTCTGAACAGGACCCCAAAAGCAGAGGAAATAATAGCAAGAACTGACCAATGGGATTACCTGAAATTAAAAAGCTTTTGCACATCAAAGGATGCAATTCAGAGTGAAGAGACCGTCTAGAGAATGGGAGAAAATCTTTGCCAGCTGTATCATCAGACAGGGGATTAATATTAGGAATATAAAAGAGCTTAAAAAATTAAACACAGAAAAAGCAAAGTATTCAATTAAAAAATGGGCAAAAGAACTGAACAGAAACTTCTCAAAAGAAGAAACAGAAATGGCCAACAATCATGTGAAAAAATGTTCAACGTCCTTAGCCACCAGGGAAATGCAAATCAGAACTCCAGTGAGATACCATCTCACCCCAGTCAGAATGGCTACCATCAACAAAACAACAATTGATGGCAAGGATGCAGAAAGAAAAGAACCATGATACACTGCTTGTGGGAGTGCAGATTAGAGCAGCCATCATGGAAATAAATATGGCAGTTCCTCAAAAAACTGAAAACAGGACTACCACATGACCCAGCTATACCATTCCTGGGTATACATCCAAAGGAATGTAAATCAATACACCACAGAGATACCTGCTTACCCATGTTTATTGCAGCATGATTCACAATAGCTAAGACATGGAATCAACCTAGGTGTCCATCCACAGATGAATGGATAAGGAAATTGTGGTATATATTCACCACGGAGTTTTATTCAGCCATAAAGAAAGACAAAATTATGGCACTTGCTGGAAAAATGGATGGAACTAGAGTTTATCATTCTAAGTGAAATAAGCCAGACGTAGAAAGATAAAAAAGATTTTACCACTTCGGCAGATTTTTAAAATTACATATAACTTAATTCTGTTATGGGAGAAGGACGTGGCAATCCACTCCTGAGGCAATCCCGAAACAATGAGCCATTGAAAACCCTATGAGAGTTGCTATGAGTCGGATACTGACTCGATGGCACCTAAGAACAACAATAATTCTCTGTTAAAATAGATGTATCTAAGGTCTGACGAAACAACTGGAAATTATACGTGGAAACCTGCTGATTTATTTGGACATAAAAAACCCGGGATGATTTAGCATGTAATAAAAGTACAAAGCTTTAACGTCTCACATTACTTCCTGTCATCAGTTCTCAGGTGTTTTGCAAAGTGCCAACACATGGGGGCCAAGCGTCTCTCTCAGAAAGGCCTGAGTTTCACAGAGGGCCACGCGCTGGAAGGAGCCGATGGTTCCCGGGCCTTCGGCTAAGGCACAGACGCGAAGCTGGGACACCGTCCCTCTATCCTCCCTCCAGAGAACCAATCCTGCCTGCTGGGCACAAGTGAAACCCTCGAGACCACACACCTGCAGGGACAAAGATGGCCTCCCGAAAGGGGGATCCTTCAAGGGACTCCACTGACCTCATCAGGGCTGGAGGCCTGGTAGGTTCGGTTCTCATCGCTGAAGTCTTGGTCGGCTTCGGCAAACTCTGTCTCCTCGGTGGCGCCAGACTGCGCCTCATACACAGGGGTCACGTTGTGACACAGGGCAATGGCTTTCACTGCTTCATGTATTCGACTGCTGACGCTTTTCCTGACTTTAGGGGTTAAAGATTGGGTTCTTCTTGGTGGGGCTGAGCTGGGGTTGTTTCCACCTGCTTGAGGATGTACCTTTAAAACAGGACATCGGGCAATTAGAAGTCAGACAACGTGAATGAAGTGCTTGACACAGCATTAACATACGCCATTTGGTGAGAGTCAGGGAGGACAGGAGGGATCTGACTTTGCTCTGTCTCCTGCATAGCGCCCACTATTAACATGAGGGACTTTCTGTGTTAGTTATACAAAGAGATTGGCTGTTTCCAGGCTATCAAATACGCCAAAGTGCTTACTGTAACGCCCTAGACCCGACAGCTTCCTTCCCCTTTACTAACTTCACGACAGCATCATTTTGCTAAGTCCTTAAGAATTACTGTTTGTTTGTGGCTTTGCAAAACAGGGGTAGTTACAGAACAAAATGAAACAGCATACTCACATAGCTTTCAGTTTTCTTAAAATGTTGCATAGAAGATGATATAAAGCTAAAACTAGGGCATGATTTTTAGGACTCTTCCCTTAACAGCATAAATCCAGGTTGCAACAGTTTCTCAACCTAGATGGGCCGGTTTGTCCTAACTGTATAACCAGATACAGTAGTGCAGGCCTTCCGAGGGAACTGAGCCTGCCACCTGTCAGTGGGGTTCAGGTGAAGCACACCACCCGCTGCTCGCTGTCTAACCGGAACCCAGCAGGCTCTGCTGTGTGTGTGTGAACTGTCACCACACAGCTATGATCTTCTGTTACTTACCTACTACCCAAAATAGTCAGCCATTGAAAACCCTATGAGAGTTGCTATGAGTCGGATACTGACTCGATGGCACCTGACAACAACAACAACCTACTATCTGAGCAGATGTTGGAGGACACTGCCTGACTCCACAGCACTGACACACGTTCTCTGTGGGCTTTAGAGAGCCGGTTCTTAGAAACCAGGCTGGGGTCAGTCTGCTGGGCATGAGTTCACCTTCCCCTGCCCATGCCTTGACAGTGCTGCCCTGGTGGTCTGGTTGGTGCTCCATGGCACGCCGCTCCCAGCATGACTCACTGGCTCATACCAAGCTGCTCCAGTCACAGGGGAGCTCAGCTGCTTCCCCTTCTGAGCTGTGTTATATTTTCTGATACTTATGTAATTAAGCCCTACACGGACTCCATTAAAGGCTATGCTCTCTACCACCAAATGCCTCCAGTGGCGAAACATAATCGGGTTATAAAAGATTTGTGCTACACTGGAGCAGACCTTCTAGAGTATTGTCATTCTGACAGTAAAACAGAACATAAAGAAGGAATAACGTTAATCTCACATACAAAGTACTTTCTGACCAGCCTACAGATGGCTTTTAAGTAAAAATGATCTTTAAGATCCTTTTAGATAAAAGCAAATATCAAGCCAGGTGTGGTGGTACACACCTGTAATTCCAGAGCTTTGGGAGGTAAAAGCAGGGGGATCACAAGTTCGAGGCCAGAGGCAGCCTGCACAACTTAGAACAACACTACCTCAAGATTAAAAATAAATAAATGAAGGGCTGGGGTGCAGCTCAGTGGTAGAACGCTTGCAAGGTATGGGTAAGGCCCTCGGTTCAGCACCATTGTATTGCAAATAAAGTAAAATAAAATAAAATAAAAAAGTAAATCAATTAAAAAAACTTAGTGCCTTTGTATGATTTTTCATCTTTTCTGTTTTTAATTTTTTCCTGATAAAGTAACTTCATTGGCACTATTAACATTACATTCATGGATACCATCAACTAGCTTTTTTGAAAAAACAGCAATTACCTGATATTACTTCAGTCTAGGTGCAGTGAGGAGATGCTTTATTCCTTCTCCTTTTTACATTTTTCTTTAATTAATAAATATTCTAGGGTTGGGGTATAGCTCAATGCTACATAAAGTGGTTGGCAAGCATGAGCAAAGGCCTGGGTTTGATCCACAGCACCACAAAATACATAAAAAATATAGGTTACAAAATGTATCTGAATGAATTATATCAAAATGACTAAAAACTTTGTAACTAAATGAATTACATCCACATGAATGAGGTGTATGGCTGTGTGTGCATATGCACGCTTAAGTGTATGTATAAGCACCACATCAAGTAAATATACATGCATATAAGACTTGTTTTTCACCTGGCAACATCTCAAGTGTATTGTAGACTTGGTAACAACTATAGAAGAAAGTTTTCAGAAAATCGAGCACACTGTTGACAACTCAAGTCTGCAGAGGGAAAATGCCTCTCAAAGTTGAATCTGTGGAAAATCAAGTCTGAAGCAAATTACTGTAAATACGAGAAGCAAAGCTGGCCATCGGTGTGGGCTCCAGCATCAAGCTGGGTCTGCCCACGGGAGCCAGCAGACGCAGTACAAAGTAAACCAACACACAGGAAGAGAAGAGCCAAGAAAATGGCAATTCCTGACACAGACAGAGTCCTTACCTGGCGTTTTAAATGGGTTCTCTTGAAGTGCTAGGTTTAATGATTCTGCATCAGTTACTTCAAATTACGACAGGCAAAGAGAAGTCCAAATGAACAGGACATAAATGCTACTGGAGGCCATGGCTACATAAACCTTAAATTTGATCTAAACACAGTCTAGGCGCGTATGAGGGCATCACATGGCCTGTCAGGAGCACAGACCGTTAGGAGTCACGCCAGAGGTGTACTCTGCACAGCACCTGTCTGCAAGCTGGGGTGGATGGCATGACCTCTAGGCCGCATCCTCATGTTAGAGCAAGTAACTCCTGCTCCTTCACCTCAGATAGCTCTGTGAGGCAGTGGTGTCTTGGGAAGTCCATAGCTACTGGAGATACATGCTAAATACTCACAGAAAATAACAGCGGGACATGTGAGCTTCATTTCAAAATGACATAGCAAAAGAAAATGCAGCCTGCCGAGGAGAGAAACCTGCCACGCACTGGGAACTGCTGGAGTTGACTCAAATTTGTACAAAGGCTCAGAGTACAATGGTGTCTACTTTCATTCATCGAAAAACATGAAAAAAAGAATCTGCTCTTAGGAATTTAAGAAAAAGAGGTTGCTAGGAAACACACTGATGCAGCATTCTTCTGAATATCCTTCAAAATACTGTTTACTGAATTTTTTTTACTTTTTTACTTTTACTTTTTTTACTTTTTTACTTTTTTGAGGCAAGGTCTCACTAAATTACATAGACTGTCTCTGGTCTCGAACTTGTGATCCTCCTGCCTCCACCTCCCCAGTCGCTGGGATTATAGGCGTGCGCCACCCTGCCCGGCTCTGCTTACTGAAATTTTGAAACAAATAATTCTCTAAGAAAAGTTAATGTGGACAAATGATCTGGACCCACTACGCCTTCATGACTACGTGACAGAGAAATTCTTCAAGCTGTTTCTTGACTGAGACATTAGAACTGAGGGCTAAAGTGACAAAAATCAAAGTAAAATAATCAGAGAAGACTGCGATTTCACAGATTAGCACCGGTCAGGCCCAGTTTATGAAATACTCATCCATGCTGGACACTTTTGAGAAGACTGTTCAGAAACACCTCCACATACCAGCGAGTAGGAACTCAGGACATGGCTCTGGATCTCATCCATTGTGTCGGTTCCGTAGGAGACAGTGCCCAGATGGAGCCGCTTAAACACCATCTCGTTCTGAGTGAGAGTCCCTGCAACAGAGGCAACAGCAGCAGTGAATGTAGGGGTGTGTGAAGCGCTGCGCCACTCCGCCGCACTCTGCACCTGCTCTTCGTGTCTTTGACACGCAGCTGGGACTCCTGCTAAAAGACACAGAGTGCCTGCATGACATTCTTTGCTACCATGTCCATTTTGATAGTAAGGACCAGAAGTTTTCTCCTTGGCACTTCAGGATCCCATGGGCAGTCCTGGTGGAGCTCCGTTACATGGCGAGAGCCCAGGCTCTGCCTTGCAGCTCAGAACTGTTACTTGACACAAATGCATTTGCCTGTTCTGAAAGAAGTAGGCATAAATCTAGCAAACCAAGTCGCCATCCTCACAATGATGGGACAGAATGCAGGCGAAAGACATCGGCTAGCCCCAAATGAACAGGTCTTATCAATTTTAAGAAAACCTAGTTTGGAAACTTAAATACTTTTAGTAGAAGAAACAGATGTCCCAGCTGTTTAACCCTTAGCACACACGTGCATCACTTGGAATGACAGGACGGCGGCCTGGACAGGAGACAGTTTCCAAGCCAGAGCTAGCAGGATGTGCTATTTAATGCTGGCTCCTCAGCAGACCCGGGGAGAAGCATCAAAGCGGGTACAAGCCAGCCAGCCAGTAAAGCTGAGCTCCTGTGTGTCTCACTTAAGGTACAAAGGCACACAGAATAGACGGAAACAACAACTTCACTGGTTCTCACAGAGGGAAATCGACACTGGAAAGAGTAACTGCCTTAGAAGTATGTGCACAAGGTGCTGTGACAGAGTCGTCACCCCTGGGGCTGCCGCACTGGTCTCAGAGCAGGCCTGGCAAGGGTCACCAGTGGGCACCGATGCAGGGTGAGTGTGACTGTGCACAAGGGCACATCCAATCCTAATCAAAGTTAGGCTCTTCCCATGCTTGCAAAGCACCCACGCAATACTAATTTTTATTTTCTCTGGCATACGTGATATTGAAAACATCTACTGATGACACCACATGGGTCGGTCAGAATTTGCATTCAGAGCAAAACAAACCACTAACTCAGGTGTCCACTATGACAGAGAGCCCACTTTAGAAAAAAAGGCTACACTTTATAATTAGTATCTTATAATTACTATTTATTAGAGACATCCACTGCTCTTACTATGGATGTAACATATGACAGTTTTGCAAATTCCAAAGAGCAGCTACGGTCAGGTACGCTTGCCAGGCTCACACAGTCTGTGGTTACAGATTTCCAGGCCGCCCTTTGAAGTGTCAGTGCTCCATATGCCTTGCGCAGATGACTACTCAGTTTCAGGAAAACACATGGAAATGAAACCACAGTTATGTGAGAAGAGGTTTAGGCCATTCCCATTAAACAGAGTAGAATTAACTTAAAATGCTGTTGCTGGGCCCTGTGGTTCACACCTATAATCCCAGGAATTTCAGAGGTGGAGGCAGGAGGATTGCAAGTCAAGGCCAGAGGCAGCCTGTGCAATGTAGCCAGACTCTGTCTCAAAAAATAAGAAAAAAGGGGGCTTGGGGTATAGCCTAGTGGTAGAGCACTTGCAAAGCATGCAAGCATGAGGCCCTGGGTTCAACTCCCAGTACCGCCAGAAAAACAAAAAAAAATTAAAAAATTAAAAAAATAAAAATAAAAAAAGGGGCAGAGGGTGCAGCTCAGTGGTAGAGAACTTGCCTAGCATGGGTGAGACCTTGGATTGAAGTCTCTAGTACTTCAAAACAAAGAAACAAAGCTTTTATTTTAAATAATGTAGTTAGCAACAATCCAGCTTCCAAATAAGCAAATTCTATAAATAGTTTGCCTGCAGCCATACCACTGTGGTGTTAGATCCTGTCAGATCTTGGAAGCTAAGCAGGGTCTGGCCTGATTAGTACTTGAATGGGAGACCACCTGGGAACACCAGATGCTGTAGGCTTGGGAGAAGGACCTGGCAACCCACTCCCAAAAATCAATCCGCCATTGAAAATCCTATGAATAGCAGAGAAGCACTGACAATAGTGTTTCGTCTGTTGTATGTAGGGTTGCTGTGAGTCGGACACTGACTCCATGCCACCTAACAACAACATAGTTTATATTAAAAAATCTGAGACAAAAATGAGAGTTCTATTATTTCCCAGTCAAAGAGGATGAAATTGTGCATTAATTTGAGGAATACAAAGTTTACTTCTATTATGTGTGCACAATGACTTCCCTTGTTTATTCAACAAATACAGTAAATTAAAAATACTTACTTTTCAGATGAGTTGATCTGATTGAAAAACCTTCCTTACATCTTTCCTCTGATAATGCAATGAGTGTGAAGCATATCTTATGGTAGGCTGAAGAAGTTAGGAATGAATTGGATGCAGTTTGTAAGTAGGGCTATGATTGACACTACTTCCATTAACCTAACTTTTTCTTGTGAGCAATTTTATATGTAAAGTTTTTATTTATTTATTTATTTATTTTGAGGTACTGGGGGTTGAACCCAGGGCCTTGTGCTTGCATGCTTTGCAAGTGCTGGACCACTGAGCTGCACCCCCAGCCCATTTTTTTACTTTTTGAGACAGGGTCTTGCTAAATTACATAGACTGCCTCTGGTCTGGAACTTGCGATCCTCCCACCTCCGCTTCCCGAGCTACTGGGATTACAGGCGTGCACCACTGTGCCTGGCTCTTTATATGTAAAGTTAAAAGAATATCACAATGAACACTGGTATAGCTCTTATCAATAATGAACAATTCTCCAGGCTTTTAGACAATCATATATAAGTATCAAGACTGCTAAATAAAGAGATAGGTACTTCACTGCCCTTTAGTCCTCCTTTGCTGTTTTGCTTGCTGCCATGACTGCAAAGTTAACTCAGAGTTCAGCCACTCCATTCGTAGGGCGGAGGGGCTGCATCATCATCCCCTGGTCCTGTCTCAGGGAATGTGGCTGGGCTGAGGCATGCGTGCCTTACCACGATCCAGTCATCTTTGCCCCTTTCCCTCACAGCAAGTGCCTCCCTGGCCAGCACTGTCAGGAAGCCTCCACACTCCCCCCCTGTCACCTGGCCGCCTGCCATCTCTGTCATCACATCATCCCTTCTTCACTTCCCATGTGAAATCAACTTGAACCTCGACTCTGCCTCCAGCACACAACACACAGCTTTCCCTCTCTGACTTCCATTCTGGAAGCTCCGCCTTCTTCACCTCTCATCCTGCCTTGTGAGCCCCTTCCCGAGTTTCTTAACTGATACAGGGGGCAGTGTGGCTAGGCGGGGCCAGTGCCTTCCACCTAATTTCCCACCTGTGCCGTCTTCTTGTGATGAAACTCGCCACATGCCTCTCTCTTGCTTTGAAGCCACCAGCAGCTCGATATTTTTTTGTGCACTTAAATATGACCTGCTCAGAAGGGGACACGGGGTTCGCACAGTGCAGACCAGAGCCCCTCTTCCCATGCTGCTCAGCACTCTTGCTGCCACCATCGTCACCAGGGGCCGCAGCCCTCCAACTCCCACATCCCCACCAACGTCAAAGGAATTCATCGATTCATCGGGCAAATATTCATCACAAGGCATCATCACGCACAAGGCTTGGGAGGAGGAGATGGACCCCATCTGAATCCTGCCTGTAACCTGCAGGCTCTGGCTGTTGCCTTAAACACTTCAAGCGTCAGTCAGTTTACTTGTCTGTAAAATACAGACAATACCTCCTGTCTGGCAATAAATACCCCAGAGAATACATAAGACAATAATGTTGTTATTGTTAGGTGCGGTTGAGTAGGATCTGACTCGTAGTGACCCTATGTACAACAGAAAGAAATACTACCCAACAGTGCCTTGCCCAGCACTACTGTCAGTGCCTCTCTGCTATTCATACAGACTGTTTCCGGAGTCAGCTGCCAGGTCCCTCTCCCAAGCCACCAGCAGCTGGTATTCCCAGGCAGTCTTCCATCCAGGGACTAACCAGGCCTGACCCTGCTTAGCTTTTGAGATCTGACGGGATCAGATGTTAGTGTGGTATAGTTGTGGACAAGATTATGTATAAAGTGCCTAAGCCACAAAGAATGAGAAGAAAAATTCCTTTCCTCAAGAGACAAGCCAGAAATGACCGTACTTCCAGAGGCCCCACCCCCAGGGCAGTGACTGCAGAAACACTGGGGAGGCAGGATCTAGGGGTCCACGCCCCACCACTCCATAATCCTGATGACTGTGGCTTATAGAAGTCCTGAAGTCAAGTTGAGTCTCCCAGCTTTATTCTTCTTTGTCAAAATTGTGTTACCTGTTCTGCTCATTTGCCTTGAAAATATATTTGAAGTTATATCATGCACACGTCCAAAAATGTCTTGACAGAAATGTCACTAAGCCTGTGTACCAATTTGAGGCGGCCATTTTTAGTGTGTTGAGACTTTAGGTCCATGAACAGAGTAACGTTCTTCACTTACTTAGCTCCTAGGTGCTGAACCCAGCTTCTCTGCTGCTTTCTCTTCACCTCGCATCTCCTGTGTATTCTGCAGAGAACACCAGGCTTCTAATTGTGTTTTGCAGGAAGAATACAGAGAAACGTGTCGGTTCCATCATCCTGCCTGGGAAGCCCTAGAGTTCTCTTTAATCCACAACACCTTGGGGCCTCTAGTGTACAACCCTTTGAACTTTTTCCTGTTATCACAGGACAAGATGGAGACGTGTATGCAAATATATATTTATGAGCCATACGTAAATTTCTTATTTGATACTCAAGGCCATTTTACTTTAAAATCTATTTTTAGCCAATGTATGGTCATCTATTATAAGAAACAATGTTTTACTGGACCATTCTCCCCGAAACCATGGATATTTAGATGACTTCTAATTTTTCTTATTACTAAAAATGCATCTACAAAATCTAATTTATGTAGGATAGCTTCTTCTTCTTCTTCTTCTTTTTTTTTTGGTGGTACTGGGGGTTGAACCCAGGGCCTCCTGCCTGCATGCTCTGCAAGTGCTGGACCACTGAGCTGCACCCTCGGTCCATTTTTTTTACTTTTTGAGACAGGGTCTCGCTAAGTTACGCAGACTGCTTCTGGTCTCGAACTTGCGATTCTCCTGCCTCTGCCTCCCAAGTCGCTGGGATTACAGGCGTGCGACACTGCGCCTGGCCTAGGATAGCTTCTTAAAGACAGGATTTCAGGAAGTACTCTGTAGATTTAAGTGTAACACCATATTAACCTCCCACAAGGGCACACCGATGGTTATGGCCACCGTAACATCTGAGATCAGTGATGCTGTGGACGGTCGTCACGGTGCGACGTGGGGGACCTGCAGAGTCACACGGTTGGTAGAAACCTACACTGTGTTTCTAGGGTTTGCTGGCTAGACAACCATTCACCTGGTGATGACGAACCCTGACAGCTGCGCCCTCACAGAAGGAACTGCTGAGCTCTACTATTCACGTGCCACTTGCTCACGCTCACGTACTTCAGTGGTTTGAGGATCAGTTATTACTGGTGTAATACACATGCAGGTTTAGTGGGTGGCTGTCTTTGGGGAGGAGTCTGCCTCTCATGCAGGCAGCAGCGGGGGCTGAGAGGCTCCTCAGTGTCCAGGCAGCGTGGGAACGAGGCCCCCCAGGCCTGTGCCTTCAGCCCTCTGGTGGGTCTCCTGAGCGGAAAGGAGAACATCACTAGGTCCTGCCCAGGCTACCCACGGGAGCCACGTGAAGAGATCTGAGGGCACCCAGTGGGGCTGCAGTGCTTACCCACGGGCTCCGTCAGGCCTCGTGTGCCTGTGACAGGAAGCCCGACATAAACGCCTTGAGGGGAGAAGGTACTTCCCTTGGCCCCAGATTCTGAGGCTTTAGTCTGTAAACCCTGGCTCTGTTGACTGAGGTACGGCAGAACATCGGGGTGGTGAGTGCCCGAGGCAAAGGCTCCTCACTTTACGGGAAGCAGGAAGTAGAGAGAGGGACAGAGAGAGAGGGCCTGGGACGAGACACAGCCCCCAAGGACCAACCTCAGGAACCCACTTCCTCCAGTGAGACCCCACCTCCTAAAGTTTCTAGAACTTCCCAAAACAGTGCCACAAGTGGCAGGCCAACCCTTCAACCCACGAAGCTTTGGGACACACTTCATGTCCAAGCCACAACATCGACTAACAGTGAACATCTGAATGGAAAAGCCGTGATCAGGACCCTCCCCAAGACCCCGGGTGAAACCCCGGGTAGACCAGTCTGCCGGCCACGATGAAGCAGCTCCTCCTTTCCCATGCAATGAGCTGCTGGCTGCGCCAGTGAATCACACCAAGGAAGAGGTGGCTTTGGAGATTTACCCGGGTTATAAAATCCATAGTGACGCCTCGGCTTCAGACACAACGGTGAATGCTGTTTCCGGTAGCAAATACAGTTCACTTTGATTCTCCTCCTTCAAAACTGAATACAGTGTCAACTGGATTAGCATGAACAAATGTAAGCAGAATGATGGCTGTTCTGACCTGATCCAATTACTTCCAAGCTTACTGTCACAAGCATTAGCACATTCATTTTTCCCTTTTCCACTTATTTATAACACAAAGGAAAAAGGAACTGAAATACATGAACGTTGCTGCCACTAAGAAGGCAAGAAAGCAAATACTTTCAGTCAGAAAGTAACACAAAACAATGCAAAGCAATTCACAGCCATAGCCAGCACGTCCGCTAGCTCACGCTGACCTTACACAACCGGAGCAGCAATGCACGGAAGGCTGCACCCACACTTAGACTTGCCTAGGAATACAATCATCTACAGCCATGTCACGCTGGCATCTAGTCTCATCAGATCTTGGAAGCTAAGCAAGGTCGGGCCTGGTGAGGTGGTTGGGCCTTGGAGGTGAGACCGCCTGGGAATACTGGGTGCTTTAGGCTTGTGGGAAGGACCCTCTTATACACTAGAGGCCTCAAGGTGTTGTAGCCCACTCCTGAAAAAATCAGCCATCGGAAACCCTGTGAATAGGAGAGAAGCGCTGACATAGTGCTGGGCATGGCACAGTGGCCCACAGTGTTTCATCTATTGTACACAGGGTCACTGTAAGTCAGACCTGACTCGATAGCACCTAACAAAAACAAGGTATACAATCTGTGATTTAAAGTCTATACACAATGCCAGTTGTAAATTATGATAGATTAACCAAAATCCCAGAAGCTGCATACGTATCACACAAAGAATATAACCAAATAATTTGAAGAAATCTACTATAATTTATTTTTAAAACATACTTTGCCAAAACTACATAAATGAAATTGAAATAAACCCCTGAAAAATCTTGCTCATTTTAAGAAGCAGCTTTGTACAGGGGCACAGATTCAGGCTGCGCGGTGCTATACTCTCAACACTGTTTTCTGGGTCACTGAGTACTTTCAGGAAGCAATCCTGTGGGGGTGGATACTTATTCAGGAGAAAGACAGCTACTCGAGAAGCACCGCCGTGTCTAGGAAGAGCTGGGCGCTCTGTGAATAGTGTTTACGCAGTTCCCACCTAGCTTGGGCCTCGACTTCTAGGCTCCCCTTCCTATGCACCCTGACTCTGTCAAGGTCCTCGGAGTCTCCTTCTTATCAGAGTCAGGTCCGGATCGATCTGATCACTGTATGATAGCTTAGTGTCTTACCAAGGCAAACACACGCTCCTCGGCCCTTAGGTAGCATTTGGTTCTTCATTCACCTACATGTAATATTCGAAAGGACAGCATAATGTTTTATTAGAAGCATTTATAATATTTAAAAATCCAATGAAGGAAAATTTTGACCTGGAATGCCCCTATCTCCGGGCATATATGATGAAAATGAACTTGGAATTATTAGCCAAGGTCACATGAGACAATGGCAAAAGGTACTATGAGAGTCATTGTACTCTTTGTCTCTTTAAAAGATATAGAAACAAATATATACAATATATTTAATATATACTGGATGCAGAAAAGGGGAGCTATGATATGGGCAGAACCACGGCGTGCTGACCACGGAGGTGCCTCTGTGCTTCTCTACAGACTGGTCTTCACTGTCCTCAATCTCTGTGTCTGTAGCCCCTCTGCTGGACCAGAAATGCCACGAGACCAGTACATATGTATATAGATTAGGCATGCCCAGCCCATAGCTCACTGGCTGCATACAACCCAGGACAGCTAATAATGCCGTCCCATAAAACCTTTTAACATCATGTTTGTTTTGGATTGTTTTCTTCATGACCCCATACGCAGCTCCAATTTTGAAGTTCCAAAGGGATACTGTGGATGTTTGCACAAGGACACCTGGTGCTTCTCCCATCCTGGGAGGCGCCATGGTTTCAAATTCTAACCTTTAAGTAATTGTAATGTGAGTCAGGTTGGTACCGTCATCTGCTACCTGCTCCGCTGAGTGTGATTGGGTTGAATTTGAAGTGATCTAAAGCTACTGGAGGAAGACTCATTAACAACCTGCGTTATACAGATGACACAACTCTGCTTACCGAAAGTGAAGAGGATTTAGAACATTTACTGATGAAGATCAAAGATCATAGTCTTCAATATGGGTTACGACTAAACATCAACAAGACAAAAATCCTTACAACTGAGTCAGCACGCAACTTCACAATAAATGGAGAAAAGATTGAGCTTGTCCAAGATTTTGCTTGGCTTGGCTCTATAATCAACACCCGTGGAAGCAGCAGTCAAGAAATCAAAAGACGCATTGCTCTAGGAAAAGCTGTGGCAAAAGATCTCTTCAGAGTATTGAAAAGCAAAGATGTCACATTGAAGACGAAAGCGCGTCTGACTCATGCCATGGTATTTTCAGTCGCATCATATGGTTGTGAAAGCTGGACATTGAACAAGGGGGACAGAAAAAGAATTGATGCTTTTGAATTGTGGTACTGGAGACGTCTATTGAATATACCATGGACTGCCAAAAGAACCAACAAATCTGTCCTAGAAGAAGTGCAACCAGAGTGCTCCTTGGAAGCAAGAATGGCCAGACTGTATCTTACATATTTTGGACATGTAGTCAGGAGAGATCAATCCCTGGAAGAAGACATCATGTTTGGGAGAGTGGCAGGTCAACGGAAAAGAGGAAAACCCTCCATCAGATGGATTGACACAGTGTCTGCAACAATGGGCCTAAACATAAATAAGATCATTTGCCTGGCACAGAATTGGCAAGTACAATCTTCTGTACATAGGGTCGCTACGAGTTGGACTCAACTCGATGGCACCTAACAACAACAAAGCAATTCAAGCCAGAGATGACATGAGTTTTTGGCAACTTGGCAAGTAAAATGCAGCAACTGATGATATTTTTGAAACTCAAGTTCAACCCAGTTCTAGAAGCCATGAACTGGCCACTACAAAATATATGTGAGAACTTATCAAGAATTGCAACCTGCTGGGCACTGCGGCACTGCCTGCAATCCCAGCTACTGGAGAGGGTGAGACAGGAGGACTGTAGGTTTAAGGCAGAGGCAGCTTGCATGACTTAGAGAGGCCCAGTCTCAAAATAAAAAATAAAAAAAGGAGGCTGAAGGTATGGCTAAGTTGTGGAGTGTTTGCTTAGCATGAATGGGCCCTGGGTTCAACCAGTACTGAAAAACAGACAAAAAAACTGTGACCACTTCCATTGAACCAGACATTGATAAAGATTTTTACAAACCCAAGGCCAGATTTCCCATGTTTTATATTGTTCTCATTTCTCTAAACCTTATAACAACTACACACACACACACACACACACACACACACACACACACACAGAGAAGTCTTATGTATATGCACTAACTATATCATATAATCTATATGCAGCCCAAGACAATTCCTCTTTATGCAATGTGGTCCAGGGAAGCCAAAAGGTTGAATACCCTTTTTTGGTTGCTGTTTGGTTGTGTTTCTTTGAGACAAAGTGTCCCCACATAACCCAGACCGGCCTTGACCCTGTGATCCTCCTGCTACAGCCTTTTGAGTGATGGGATTACAGGCGTGCATCACCATGCCCAGCCCTGAATATTTTATCTCAGTGCTGGTCCCACAAGAGCTCTCAACCAAAAGCCAAAACAGTTGCTGATAAGAACAAAATGAATGAAGACGTAGGCCGAATTAAAGATAAGCAGCGCGTGGAAGGTATGCACGACACTGCATATAGTTGTATATGTCACTTACAACGGTTCCATACTTGAACCGTTCTGTGCTTGAACACGGCTGTCCTCGATCAGTATTTTTGAAAGAATTATGGCTCAGTGCTCGATCACTGGCCCGACACTCAACCACTGTGCTAAAACCTGTATGGGATGCCACGTTCACTCGTGATGCTTCCAGGTGAAAGAGAGGGGAAGGCATCACCTTGGCATTGATTTCAAGCAGTAAAGGCCTGTCCTCATCCTGTCTTCACAATCTTGTGGGTTTTTTCCCTTATGTATAAATACATATGCATACCATACGGTCATCATAACACCCAAGAAACTTCCTAGCGTTAAAAGCGAAGGAAAGAGGAAAACAGGAAGAACAACTGATTGGAAAAATAACTTACTGCTAAGTGTATGCGTGGATATGTGTCTGAATTAGCAGTATGGTGCAGGAACCAATAAATACATTTATATTATTTCTTATGGGAAGAAAAGTGCTTGGCATTTAAACTGACTGGCAAGTGAACAGCTTTCCAGAACAGATTGTGCTGGAGTGCCAGAGTACCACTGGACTTTGGGGTACCTTTTTTTCCAGAGATCACTACAGAAGAGAAACCTAGGATTTGCAAATGCATTATATCTGCACGGATAACAGATATTTTCCAAACAACAAAGATACATCATTCCCAAAGATCCATCATCATAATCATCCCATTGAGGCTCTTTCTGGGTAGGAAATCTGGTGTTCTGAAGTGGCTATTATTTTAATACATCGCTTTAGTTGTCCTTTTTAGTCCTGTGATAGAATTTTAAGATTTGAGATTCCCAACTTCAACAATACTGTTATACTTTGCTTCTTACCCTATTTGGAAAAATCTTGAGAGCAATTCTACACATGCACAAAGACCCTTGAAACACAGGATAACAAAGGGCTCCCACAGATACACGGAGGCAGATGCTCTGAATAACTGTTAAATGCATACAGTTAGCTTAAAACAATTTAAAAGATAACTGAACATCAGGTTATAACTATCTCTTTCTCCTTTTGGATTATAAAGTTTTCTATTTAGATTCTGTTGTTGTTGTTAGGTACTGTGAGTTGGTGTCCAACTCATAGTGACCCTAGGTACAACAGGGCAAACAGTATTGTCAGTGCTTCTCTGCTATTCATAGGGTTTTCAATGGCTGATTGTTTTTTGGGAGTGGGTTGCTGGGTCCTTCTCCCAAGCCTACAGCACCTGGTGTTCCCAGGTGGTCTCCCATCCAAGGACTAACCAGGCCTGACCCTGCTTAGCTTCCCAGATCTGACGGGATCAGATGCCACAGTGGTACTGCTGCAGGCATTTAGATTCCTAGAAGCCTCTTATTCAATTGCTAGGTTGGAGGTGAGAATGACATGGAGGATTTAAGATGAGCAACTGAAAAGTTTAAGTTCCAGTGCTTATGTTCAGGGCTAGGATGCACTTTGAGTTACTTGCTGTGTGAGGCGAGGCAGGGGTCCAACTTCATTTTTTATATTTGGATATTACGGTGCCCCAGCACCCCTGTTTTAAAATCCTGCTCCTTCCCCATGGAACTGTCTTGGTGCCCTTGTTGAAAGCAGCTGACCATTAAACATAAGGATTGACTGGCCTTTCAGGTCTATCCCAAGAATCTCGACGTCTGTCCTTTGCAGGGCCTCATGGTCTTTGTGAGCGCAGCTCTGCAGTCAGTTTTGTAATGAGGAAGTGCGATTCTCCCACCTTAGTTCTTCAGGATTGTTTGGCTGGGCTGGGTCCCTCCCAGTACGTCCTTGTGAATTTTAGGATCAGCTGGCCAATTCAGGCCAAGAGAGTCGCTGGGATTTTATTTATCTATTTACTCATTCATTCAATCATTTAGATACAAGGTCTCACTACACAGCCCAGACTGGCCTTGAACTCATGATCCTTCGGCCTCTGCTTCCTGAATGCTAGGATTACATGGGTGCGGCACTGTGCCTGGCTCTGGAAGCTAGGATTTTAACAGGTACCCTTTAGAGTCTGTAGGTCAATTTGGAGAGTTCTGTTGTCATCTTAAGACTAGGAAGTATTTTACTTTTTGATGCAGTTATAAATAAAATTGCTTTCTTAATCCTACTTTTGGATGGTTCATTGTCGGTTTATAGAAATACAAGGCAATTTTCTATACTGATCTTACATCATGTAGCCTTATTAACTGGCTGTTGATAGATTTTTAGGGGATCCCTTAGGACTTTCTACCTTACAAAACAATGTCACACACAGATAGATAGTTTTCCTCTCCTTTACCATATGGATGTCATTTCCTTTTTCCTGCCTATTTGCCTTGGCTAGAACTCTGAATATTCATAGCAGTATTAGCAGAAATAGACAAAAAAGAAAAACAACACAACTGTCCCCCGACTCACAGCTGGATAAGTAAAATGTGGGATGTCCACACAGTGGAACAGAGTTGGCAACACGAAGGCATGAAGCCCTGACACAGGCTGTAACGTGGATGAACATTCTGCCAGATGCACAGGGCCATGCGTTGCCTGACTCCACCCACGTGAGACTCCACACTAGGCAAATCCACAGGGACAGGGAGTAGGTGAGGGGCTTCCTGGGGGTACATATGGAGGCAGGGAAAGAATATGGGGTGACTGCCAAGGTATATTTGGTTGCTTTTGGGGGCAATGAGAAAGTTTTAAACTCAAGACTGTGGTGAGCACTGTGTAACAGCTATAGTCAGCCAAATGCTGTCTAGCAGGATGATGCATCCTGACACTTCCTTATTTGAATCAAACAGCTGTATGATGCTGCTGCATCTTCCAAAACTTCTAACCTGTTAAGAAATCACGTTAGAAGCAGTTCAAAACCGACACATTCAAACAAATGACTAGCACTTCTTATCAAGTGAGCAATGAAATACTCAGCTCTGTTATTTTGCCATTTGAGTTACGCGTACTCACACCTTGCTGGGTTCAAGAAGATGCAGTATTTCTGTAGGTATTCACTTGGGTGGGTGGCAGTCTTCACATTTCAAGAGAAATCTTGAAAACATTTTAATTTCCATAGTTTTATGCTAAAACTTACTTCAGACTTTACCCTCTTGTGCAGTGGTAGATGATATACCAAGACTACATCAGTTACTGAGAGTTAAAAAATTACTTTTCAAATCTTACCTCACATGCTTTTCATGATTTCAACGGCTGACTTTTGTATCTTTTGTCGTAATGTGACAAGTAGTAGGACACAAACCGGAAACTATGAAAAAGGGAGCGGCTGACTTAGGAATGAGATGGTAGGGAAGCCGCGTGCAGGAGAATGACAGGAGGGTGTCACATGAGTCCCCAGGACAACAGGTTTGCTTGTGACTTCTGAAGGAAAAATGCCAGTCTTTAACTATAACAGCTTTTTGGACTGGAATGAGCAAAGGAGAAAAGAAGAGACGGACATCTGAAAAGAAGTCCTGCAGGCATCCCTCTCAGAGTGGCGACACTCGTGGCTCGAGACTGAGCAGAGGGGACACGGGGAAGCAGACGCAGAGTTCTGACCAGACGCTCCTGCGCTGCAGTCTGGGCTCACACCGAGACCCTGCCTGGCCACGATCAAAGGGCAGGCAGGTTACTTCAACACATAAACCAAGGAAATGCTGCCTACAGTTCACAGACCAGCGTCCTACCCAGAACGACACTATTTCCTGTGAAGACCCCAGGGATGCAAAGCAATAGCCATGCGTGACCAATGGTCATCAACACCAAAGTGACGCAGGCCTAGAAACAAAGCTCCTTGAGTGATGAGTCTGATTTGCCGAATTTAAAGTATACGTGGCTAAAAAGACTCAGTGGCATCTAATGTGGAGTCACACCTCACAGTCCCTGTAAGCCAGGCTCTCTTAAGAAAGTACAGTACTGTGGTTCCCAGTACCATAAGCACCTGCTCAGCTACCCTGTGTGTGAAGTGGCTCAATCAGTCTACACACCTCCAAAATACCAATTATACCACTCATGTCCAAGGACATGCTCTGGTGACCAGCTGTACCAGGAAGACTGCTCATAGTTGTGAACACCCAGCTGTTGTGATCACAGTTGGTTAGAGGATATTAATAAACACTTCTTCATCTTCCTCGTGAGACCTGCCGGCCTGGTGTGCACCAACCAGAACTCATTCCATGCTTTGCTGCCCTGAGAAACTAGGAGAATAGCACTTCCCTCCGGATGACGATGTCCTATGAAACTCATGTGATGCAAGTCTGGAGAGCATGGCATTTTGGGTAATGGATGCTATCATTAAAATACAAGTCCTAAAAAACCTGTTGTTTGAGTGGGTGTTTTCAGTAATGGTTTTTTCCTGTGTGAAGACAAAAACTCCCTAACAAAGGATTTAATGTATTGCTTTACCAGGCTGCACCCTGAGTTAAGTTTTAAAATTTATGAGTTCTCCGCAGCATTGTTCTTTAAACAATGGCGTTGTCAAATACAACCAGTGAGAAGATGAAAGTTCTCCCGGCAGATTAAGTACAAATGATCCTTCCTCCCGCTGCAGCATCATTTGTTCATTTATCACATAACATCCAGCGTTCCTGGTCAGTGTCAATATGCTCTGCATCCTTGCAGCTAACAGATGTCTACCCTTGTCGAATGAATCACTTTATGTTTCACGCACTGCTGGCCGCAGAGGTGTCACTATAGCAACATCATTAATTTCAGATCTTACCGGAAACGTGCACTCCAATCAAACCTAATTATACCACTTCGCTTTCTTGTCCACAAGAAGGAAACTATAATGCAATTATTGGGACACTTCATTTTCTATTCTGCGGTGGCAAATGAGAGAGCCACTGTGATGGACGCTTCTTGTCAAAAAGCTTATTGATGGAGCACAAACCCAATTTACAATCATACGGAGGACCACCTAACAATCATGTGGGTGGTGTGAGGCGCCTTGGAGGACAGCTCGTTGTGGATCATCTCAGGCGGAGCGCAGGGCTCAGATGTCTGTAAACTGCCCTCCACCCTGACCCCCAGAACCAGAACTCTTGGTGCTGACTGCCATCTGGTTCCAGACAGGTGGGAACCTCTGCTGTGACCGAGGATACGGAGGTGGCAGATCTCCGCTGATCACAGGCAGAGGAGAGAGAAGAGCAGGGCTAAGTATTGACTAACGTAGGGAACACAGACAGGAAGAACCAATGATTTACGGTCCTGGAATGTGACACCGGGCAGTCACTCCCAGGTGCACACTGTCTTGGCAGGACAGGAAGGGGGGATGGAGGCAAGATGGGCCCAGACAGAGCCGCCCAGAGTCCTACTTGTGCGTTCACCTACTGGCCCTGTTACCTGACGCTGTGAGAGCCGCACCCTGAGCCGTAATCCTGAGCCACGTGGCCGACAGCTCTTTGTTTTGTTCAGCAGGTTGAAGAGTTTGCTTGAGATCACACACAGTCAGAAGGCCAGCCAGAACTGAACCATACACGCATCTGACTCCAAAGCCTACTTTCTTTCCATCTGTGTATGTGAAGCACACACACACACACACACACACACACACACACACACACACACACACTTTTTTCTTTCTGTTTGTTTTTTATAAAGCTGAGGGAAGGAAGCAACAAAATGCCAGCTGGCCACTTGCAGTAGTAAGATGATCATATGATTAGCTTTCTGCTTCTAGGCTGCATCTGTGGACCCTTGGCACCCTCAGGATGTTGGGACCAGACTATCTGCCAGGTAGGAGTGTCAGGGTCGGACCAAGGCACATCATGGCTGCACTCTGAAAGCCAAACACGAAGAAAAGCTCTTGATGGCAGGAGAAACGGTGCTCGCATAGACGACACCGACCGAATGACAAGCTTCCCATCTGCATCTTGAGACCAGAGGGACAGGCGCATGTTCCAGAGCTGAAAAGAAAGAATGCCCACTGCGAACCCACACCCAGTGGGCGTGGAATACGGCCCAGGACAGAGTTATGTGGCACCATGCAAAGGCCTCTGTCACTCTGAAAGGATTCAGCTGGGCACAGTGGCGCACACCTGTGATCCCGGTGACTCTGGAGGTGGGGCAGAGCAATCTTGAGTTCGAGGACAGAGGCAGTCTGTGGGATTTAGTGAGACCCTGTCTCAAAACACAAAGTAAAAAACTGGCTGGGGTACAGCTCAGTGGAGGAGTGCTTGCCTAGTACATGTGCAGCCCTGGGTTCAATTTTCAGTGCTGCAAATACATACATACATACATACATAAAATACAGTTAAAAAATAAAAACATAGAATTGATGTCATAGACAGTACATTCTCAAGTCACGATCAAGTAAAACTACATTTATTCTTAAGTATTTTAATTTTTTATGCTACTACACGTTACTGTTGTAAAATTTTCTTCATTTTTTTATTATTATGTAGAAACACGTTAGATTTTTCTGGATTGGTTTTGCTAAATTGACCTACTAATTCTACTAATACTTGGGTATAAACATACTAGATTTCTTATGTATGTACTCTGTTTGCTAAAGAGTTTTTTCCTTCTTTGCTTTCCTTTTTAATTTTTATTTATTTGAGGTGCTGGGGATTAAACCCAGGGCCTGATGCATGCTAGGCAATTACTCTACCACTGAGCTAAACCCCCAGCCCAATAATTATTTTTCTTCTCTTTTCTTTTTCTGTTTGTTTTTCAGGATTAAACTCAGGGCCTCACATGTGCTAGGCAAGTGCTCTACCACTGAGCCACATCTCTGGCTGTTAGAAGCTTCTCTTTCTAATGTAGGCCTTTTCTTTGCTTCAGGCATGAACTGTTGTTGTTGTTGTTAGGTGCCATCGAGTCGGTCTCTGACTCATAGCGACCCTGTGTACAACAGGCAAAACACTGTTGTCAGTGCTTCTCTGTTGTTCATAGGGTTTTCAATGGCAGATTGATTTTTGGGAGTGGGTTGCTGGGTCCTTCTCCCAAGGCAGGAATTAGTAACTCAAATAATACTGACTATATAAATGATGGGTTCTGGGATTTAGCTCAGTTGGTAGAGCGCCTTCTGCAGTCTCTGAGGTCCTGAGTTCGATTCCCAGCACTGCAAAAATGGGAGAAGGACGTGGCAATCCACCCCCGAGGCAATTTCGAAATAATTAGCCATTAAAAACCCCATAAAGGTTGCTATGAGTTATGACTCAATGGCACCCAACAACAACAACATATAAATGATGCTGTTTCATTGTTTCTGGTCTTAGGGGGGAGGGCTTTAAATATTTCAATATTAAACATTCCATAAATATTATTAACATTAAATATTTTAATGTTAATATTAATTAATAACCTTAATATTTAATATCAACAATAAACCGATATTAATTTAATTTTAGTTAAAATGAAAATACTTAATATTAATTTAATACAATATAGTCATATTAATTTAATGTTTGCTATATATTATGCGGGCTGAGATTTAGCTCAGGGGGTAGAGCGCCGCACTGCAGTCTCTGAGGTCCCGAGTTCAATTCCCAGCACTGCAAAAACGGGAGAAGGACCTGGCAATCCACTCCCAAGGCAATCCCAAAACAGCCACTGAAAACCCTATGAGGGTCGCTATGAGTCGGATACCGACTGGACGACACCTAACAACAACAACAACAATATATTATGCAGAGGACACCCTTTTCCAGAATAAAAGGAGTCCCTTTTTACCCCTAGTCTGCTAGTGGATTTTAATCATGAATGGGCAGTGAAATTCATCAAATGCTTTACTGGATTTATTGAGATGTTCCCGTGTCCTTTTCCCTTTATTATGTTAATGCTGTAACTATACCAACTGATTTCTGAATTTAGATATACCTTATATTTCTGGAATAAATCTAACCGGATCATTATATATTATACTTTTCATTAATTATAGGGGCTATAACAGCAGGGTTAAGGACATCTCAACTTATTAAAATTTTATTATGAGCTTTTCTTCTTAAGTCACACAGAGATGGAGACCTCTACCAAATGCTTCAAATGTCTTTGCCTGTCACGGTTTTACCTACTGATGTATACCTTATTATGTTTGCTCCTTTCATCTATGTAGAGATTTCTTAATATTAAACGACCTTTTTGTTCCCAGGATTAACTCTACTTGGTCAGAGATTATTATCATCTTGAACATTACTGGGCTTTGCTTAGTTTATTAGTACTTTTATTTAGAATTTGTACTTTTTTATTTTTTATGATTTAGGAGTTTTTAGATTAGTACGTGAGAGGGTCATGCTTCTAACTTTCCTGACTTGGTCTCTCCTTGCCTGGCTTTGGTGTCAGTTTTGCATCAATGGAATTCTCCCTCTGCTTCCTCTTCTCTAAAGAATCTGTGTACATTGTAGCAAATATGCCTTGGAAGGGTGGTAAAATTACTGATAAAATTACTTGGGGTTGGTGTAGATTTTCTTGAAAACGACTTTTTTTTTTAGTAGTTTTAGGATTGTTGTTGTTGTTAGGTGCTGTTGAGTTGGGCCTGACTCTTAGCAGCCCTCATGGGATTTTCAATGGCTGATTGTTTGGGGTTGCTTTGGGAATGGATAGCCACGTCCTTCTCCCATCTTTGTGGTGCTGGGGATTGAACCCAGGTCCTCAGGGTGCAGAGAAGCACTCTACCAACTAAGCTAAACCCCAGCCCAGTTTTAGGATTTGTAAAACTATTTCTTCTGTTTTAATGGCTTAAAAGTTTTCATTAGAAATTTTCTATTACTTATTCTTTCAAAGTCACTGGTTATAAAACATTGATATTCTCTTGAAATTCATTTTAAATATCAGCTACACCTGTAGCTTTGTCCCATTTCTCATTCAGAATACTTGTGCCTCTCTGTGTCACTCGGGATTGCTTCTTCAAAGTTGTACTTATTTTATTAAGTCTTTTCAAAAGACTGGATGACTGTATTGACCTATTTTTTATTCTTTTCCTTTTTCTTTCTTTAAAAAAAAAAAAAAAAAAAGACACAGAGAGAGACAGGATCTTGCTATATTGCCCAGGCTGGTCTGAAGCTATATTCCTGCCTTAGTCTCCCTCAGCTAGGAAGGAAGGTGCACACCACCATGCCCGATTTCACTTTTGTGTGCCACATTACTGATTTCTGCTTTTCTAAGATCTCTTTCCTTCTATGTCTGCCGAAGTATTTCTGTGTCTTAATTACATCGTTTACTTTTGTTAACCAAAGTAATGCTAAGAGTATTCTTGTACACATCTGCCACCTCCTCATGTAGATGTGCAAACACTTCTTCAGGGCCAAGGTGCAGGACTGAAATTGCTGGGCAGGAGAACTCATGCCTTTCTGTGTGACTGACAATGTCAAAACAGGTTCATAACACGGTACACACCCATTCTTGCCAGAATGAACAGGATTCCTGCTTCGTCCTGTGCTTGTTACACGGAGACACCCTGGCTGTGATAATTATGCCTACCCATTTATTCAGATCTTCTTTAAGGGTTTTAAATTTTAAAAATTTACATCCACGTGGGTGTTATGCATTTTGATTGAATTTATTTTTAATTCGTAATTTTTGTTGTACTCTAATTGGTGTTTTCATATGAAATGTCCTAACTACTGCTGGTGTACAGAAATGCAGCTAGATTTGGATATTGAACTTACAGATGTAACTAAATACTTGTAATCTAAAAGAAGCAACAGGGAAACATTTGGGATTCATCAATGTGCTTCTACCCTCCTGCTCATACTGCTACTTGGACTTCATGCTGGAAAGTCTGGCTTCTGTTGGATTTGTTCACAAGCTGCGCACCGTGCGTCAAGTTTACCTTGCCGCCGCTACCCGTACCCCTCCGGAGGGCTGGTTCTTAACTGCAGGGCTGTCTGTGAACTGTGCGCAGCAGTGCCCATGTGGGACAGAGAGGCTCCCCGTGAAAAGAAGGCAGTCTCTGTGCTGAGAGACTGAGAACCACCCACCTGTGCACGCATGGAAGAGAAGGTGCGGCTGGCTCTGCCTGGCACAGACTGACGCTTCCATGCACCACACGCCGCAGCTCCAACTCTGTTCTGAGAGCTTTTCTTCCCTCCGCCTGGGCTCTCTGTAGGAGGGGTCTTGAGCCTCCCTTTGCTCCACAATGGCTTCTTCCTCAAACTGATTCCAGCACTATTCCAGGGCTAATTCAGCTTTGGGAACCTCAAATTGCACTTTTTCTGTTTTTTTAGTACTATTACAGATTTACTCTTTAAAAAACTTTCCTTCAGACTGGGGAGGGAAAACCCCAGCCCATGTTCTCAGTCTCCTTTTGGAAGCCCCTCAGTGTACGCTGAGTCTTCTGACCTCCCTCGCGCTCTCATTCTGTGCTCAGGTTCCTCCACTCAGCACAGAAGACAACCCCAATGGAATCCAAACAAAAAACCCAAGAATGGACTCTGAGTCACACTAAACGTACACATTCACTGTGAGAGCTGACAGATACAGGACACTGAATCTCCCCTTAAGTCTCCTTTTACCTTTCTCAGCAATGCCTGGGCGCCTTCTCACACACGCCCTGCCCAGCCCACAGCGTCACTCCCCTGTGTTTGACAGGTGCGTAAGTTATCATCAGCAGGAGCTTTACTGGCTGCTGTTTCTCTCCACTTACACTTTATTGATTTCCTAGTTTTAGTAGTCACCAGTTGATTGCCTTGGCTGACTATCACATCTGCAAATATCTGTTCTTCCTTTAGTTGTATAACTTATTTCTGTTGTTGTTGTTGTTGTTGTTGGGTGCTGTCAAGTTGGTATCTGACTCATAGCAACCCTACGTACAACAGGCAAAACACTATTAGCAGTGTTTCTCTGCTATTCAGTTTTCAATGGTGGATTGATTTTTTTGGGAGTGGGTTGCCAGGTCCTTCTCCCAAGCCTACAGTATCTGGTGTTCCCAGGCCGTCTCCCACATCCAAGTACTAACAAGGCCCGACCCTGCCCAGCTTCCAAGATCTGACAGGACTGGATGCCACAGTGCTAAGGCTGCAGGCAAACTTATTTCTACTTTTTGTTTTATTGCAATGGTGAGAGGTGCTATAACAAATGTTAACAGTGCTGTGAGTAGACTTCTGTCTTCTTTCTGGCTACAGTGAGTTTTTTCCCCCTAACATTTGATTATTAAAAATGATGTTGAATTTTATTTGGGACATATTTTATTTATCATGTTACATAAGTATTCTTTTATTTTTAGTTCACTAACAATTACTAGGAATTTAAGTTATGAATCAATAAATCAAGAAAGAATTTTAACCCTCGGCTACGGCTTTTATTACAGCAGTAGATTCTTTTTGTCTTTTATTTTGTATGTCATGGATTGATTAGAATTCTTTGACGAAATAAAGGAAACACACAAAATAAGGACAAATAGAATTGTGGGCACCAAGTTGTAGGGCAGAAAAAATAGTTTGTAGTCAATCTCTTTAGGAGAATACTGTTGTTAAGATGCCAAATTTACATATTTTCTAGTAGCTCACAAGGATCATCCCATAATAAACAAACATGCGTATTTTGTTCTTAAGAAGGCACTGAAGTGGGGTTATAAAAGCAGAGAAGAATTGCAGGAAACTGAAAATACAAAATTAATTCACTTAAAGCTCCAACAAATGAACATTTTGCTAAATTTGAGGGTAGTGCGTAGATTAGAAGATGAAGCTCTATGAACAGTTTGCAGAGGCAGAGCCTGGAAAATTCTCAATATCAACTCGGCGTTCTGTTATCTCACGCACATGCACACTGACAGGCGTGTCTGTGTATAACGTAGTGTGTGAGGGCGTGCCGTCTGGCCCCTCACCGGCAAGCGCACTGGGAGCAGCAGTACCTGTTTTGTCCGTCAGCAAGTACACCAGGCGCCCCAGCTCCTCTGGAATGGTGCTGGTCCGAACGACCGTGCCGGGAATGCTCTCGTCCTTCATGATCATCCATCCATATGCTGCTTTGCCCATGTCCAGGTTCACACGCAGGCTGCCAAGGAAACCGGCACAGCTGTCAGTGCTTCCAGACAAGCGCAAGCTATTCGCGCTGGTGGTGCCATGCAAACAGGGGTCATGTACTATATGCACTAATACAGTAATATTGGGTTTCAAACTTTAAAATAAATCAATCTGTAGATATTTATGGCACCAAATGCTTTTATGCCCCTCAGATACTATTTGTAGGTGACAGTAAGTGGGTAATTCCTTCCTTCCGTGTGGGTCACAGTACTGGACAGGAGAGAAGAATGCAGATAGTTGTACGTGCCCCTAAGGCACAGAGTACCGTGGGCTCAAACGAGAGACTGCACATGTTTAAGGACCTCAAGCAGGGATTACTGCAAATAAATATGTGAAATGAGTACTGAGATTCACCCACTGTTTTACATTCACTTGTTCTGAATGGTCCCCGTGTTGGTGTTAAAGCATAGGAACAAACAAGACACGACAGGGTCAGTACAGAGCGTCTGTTACTACGCTATTGGCTTTCTACTTATTTTTAATATTTCAACTTTGAAAGCTACAATGGTAAGAATGCAATTTAAAACACATTGTGGGGCATTCTACCTGGGACAATTTTGCTATACTCCTGTCTGAAAGTATGAGAATAAACTACATGGCCTCCACAGGAGCCTTCCAGATCTTAATTAAAAAGGGACTATCCAAGAACATACACTAGCGGAGGAGGCAGCTCAGTGGTACAGCGCTTGCTTAGCATGCGCAAGGCCCTGGGTTTAACCCCCCAGCACTCCCACTAAATAAATAAGAACATTTGCTAAAACCGTAGCACTCTAGGTAGTAGGCACACCACAGCTCTTCCTGTATGTCAACCTGAACAGGCGAAGCTCTGTTTTCAACTCTGTTGAAAAACAGCAGATAGGATGTACCTACACCATGGAGTGAAACAGCTGATATTCAACCACCTTGGACTTACCGACATAGTAATCCATATGGTTCAAACTATTGATAAACACGTGTACTCTTGAGAACAATCTTTGGGAATCACAGTAGGTGAAGATGTAAGCTGGTGTTCATTGTTAAGAGCCGCCGAGTCAGGCCTGACTCACAGCGACTATATGTACAACAGAATGAAACACTACCCAACACTGTGCCATGCACATAATCTTTACGTATTTGAGTCCACTGTTGCAGACGCTGTGTTTCTTCTCATTTTGAGTCATGGCACATCAGCAACTGGATGTCCCAAGGGCTTTACTCCATTCCTGTCATTAAGTCTACCCTACTTTGAGGAGGCAACTCTTCCCCAGTTGTCTCTTGAATGCTTTCCAGCCTGGGGTGCTCATTTCTGGCCCTATATTTGACAGTGCTTTTCTGCTATTCATAGGGTTTTCAATGGCTAATTGTGTCAGGAGTAGGTTAACCATGCCCTTCTCCCTAGTCTTAGTCCGGAAGCTCAGCTGAAACCTGCCCACCATCTGTGGCCCAGGTGGTATCTGTGATACTGGTGGCATAGCTTTCTGCATCACAGAGGCACGCAAGCCCCCATGGTATGACAAGCTGACAGACATGGAAGGCTTAATGAGCATTAAGTAATTATAATGATTTATCTATCCATAAAGTGAATGCCTTGAAAATCGTATAAACTACACTAGTAGGAAAGAAAACCTGCAGCTGATGACCGCTGGTACACGTTCTTCACGCCGGCACCTCCCATGTTCTGGCCACTAAGGCCCCTGTGAGAGCAGTGAGACAAACTCATGGAGCAACGACCACAGAGCAAAGGTGCCTCGAAGATGACGCTGCGGGCATGCCCAGAGGCCCCGGGCCACACCTGGCAGTGCTGGCCTACAGCACTACAGTGCCATGCAGGTCTGCAGCTAGGGCTGGCCCACATGCCTGCTGCCTGAACTCCTGCACCTCGGCACCCCATCACACTCAGGGACACAGAGCTCTCTTTCCTGGTTGTAGGGAACAGCTGATGAATTTCTGGGAGTCAAGTGTCCCGTGGAGTCCCCTCCCCCGCCGGGAAAGGTGAAGAAGCACGAGGGACATCCCAGCCGACGATTACAAAGAAAGGGTTCCGAATGACATGGAGATCTGAAGAAGAAAAAGCAGGGACGTTTTACTTCGCATTTGGACTCTGATTTGGGTTTTGGAGAGCCCCTATGAATGAGAAAGGCAAGTGAAGGCCGGGGCCACAGGCCTGACACAAACACAGGCAAAGGCTGGAGAGGACAGAGGCAGGCTTGGTGGCCAGAGAGGGGTCCAGGGCAGAGGAAGGAGTGAGGGGGTTTTCGTATCTCTGGTCCTTTGGCTCAGAGGCCTGCATTTTGGAGAAGCGACTTTAGGCTCCTACGCTGTGTTCCACAGCATTCTGGTCAGGCTGTTTAGGAAAGCGTCATCTTGCTCCTGACTGCGGAGTGCCAGGGGGCTCCTGTCTTTAGCAGGGTGGGATCCACACAGAGCTCTTGCCTTGCCCTGGGCTGACAGTGGTGGGAACCAAAGAAGAATCTTCAAGGCTCTTCTGCGTGGTGTTAAAACCATGAGCAATTTGAGGAATAATGAGACAATGTCTGTTGCTAAAAAGTGGTATAAATGTATTATTCCATGGAGCATCACATTACAGATAATTACCACTGGAATATTTTAGGTGGGACATAAATACTTTTCAAGGAATATACAGAGCAGTAGCTACTAGTGGAAAAGAGTGCCTTAAGGGTGATAAAAGTAAGAATCGTGACCACAGAGCACATGTTTACCTGTGAGAAGCTCTGAGTAAAGGTACACCCTTCATGGCCTGAGACAGTAATTCCCCACGAGGGGCAGCAGCGTCACGATCCATAGCATCTATTTTGATAAGATATCATTGGAATAATTTGCTTTTTCATGTTGAAAGTCTCTAAAATGCTCAACTTCACACCCCAAGCTGACAGAGTAATTATCACCACTAGCTGGGCATGGTGGTCCACATGTGTAATCCCAGCAATCTGAGAGGCTAAGGTGGGAGGATTGCAGGTTCAGGGCCAATGGCAGCCTATGTAACTGAGTGAGACCCTGTCTCCAAATTAAAAAATAAAAATAGGGATTGAGGGTATAGCTCAGTGGCACAGCACTAGCCTACCGTGTGTGAGGCTCTGGGGTCAACCCCCTAGGACCACGCACACACACAAATCATCACCATGCTAAATCTACTGCTTAGTAATGCCCTGATTTTACAAAATTTCAAAACCTAGACTGTCCAACTCTGAAACAGTACCTGTGACGTGGTCTGTGGTTTCCCAGACACATCTGTCAGGCCTTTGTTTCAAGAAGGATTACAGGTGTGGATTATGGGGTAACACATACCAGACGTAATTCCTTCTGTTTGCTGATGTAGGGACTGTGAAACCGATACCAGCAGACCTGCTCCAGGGAAGGGTAGGGCATTTGTAATTTCAGATGGCTAACTGAATGAACCAGGAGGCAATTATGATCCCCCTCCCTCTTTTTTTTTTTTTTTTTTTTGCCATGCTTAGGAGCAAACCCAGGGCCTCATACATGTTAGGCAAACATTCTATCAGAGCCAAACTCTCAGCTCCAGTTACGACTTTTACTCCTATTGTAAGAAGAAAAGTGAACTGCCTTAGGTAAATTGTGTGCTCAAGGATGTTATGGAAAGGAACATGTATGAATCTGGTTTTGGCTACGTGCTCTGTGCTCTGAGGCACTGAGTTTGATCCCTAGCACCACAAAAACGGGAGAACGACCTGGAAGCCCTCTCCCAAAACAATCAGCCACTGAAAATCCTATGGATAGCAGAGAAGCACCGTTCTGTCATACACAGGGCTGCTATGAGTTGGACCTAACTCAATGGCACCTTACTACAACAATAACAAGAAAAACATGAGATAAATTTTAGGATGTGTGACCACCTTAATGATAGCGTACCATCGAAATAGTCTAATCCTATAGCTATAAAAATGTCTGAGGAGGTCACTTGGACTCTGAATAAACATGAAGTGCATTTTCCCCAAATACACGATAGGATCCCATTTAGACCCCAGGATACTCGCTATATTTAAGCTCTAATTTGTTACAATTAAACCTCAGCACTTATCACTGCCAGGTGAACCCAGTACCCACCGCCAGTCAGAGAAATGCACGCGATTCTCCTCAGGGAATGAATCTACCTGAAATAATTCACTGGCTGACTCTGATCTGAACAAAAGAAAACAGAAGTAGTTTCCATTAGAACTTTTATGAAAAGTAACTATAACTCTTTCCTGGAAACTGTCAAGGCCAGAAGGACACAGAGTGTTCTACGTGAGATGTCCTCGGCAGTTTTCACTCTGCGATGGCATACCATGGACAGCCACAAATGGCGCGGAGCACAGTGCGACGTGGTGAGGACAGCGCTTGCATCTCCAAGACCGGCTTGGACCCTCCCTGGGGTTCAGATGAACAGGCTCTGCTATCTATGTGGTGTCTGAGCTTAGACGGACCATGAATATGTGCACAGCCAGAGGGTAACAGGCCCCCGTCCTCACCTTCCTAGGAACAAACAAACAAAACCCAAATTTCTTCCTTCTCAACAGGGAGCAAACGTCCCCAACTCAATGAGTGGCACAAAGTGACACTGGGAACTACCCTAGCTCCCTTTTCTTTTCACATGGACATCCAAGGGACCAAGAGCGCCAGCCAGCTCAACTTCCCGAATCCTCCTCCGACTGCCTTCCGTGCCCCAGGGGGCGGAAGCAGGGGACCTAACAGAAAGGCGAGGTGTTAGGTGTGACTTGTATCAGTCCTTCATTGTGACAGGTGCTCCGTCCTGGATCTCAGGTTAGAGACACGCTTGATCTTGACTTACTCCGAGACTCAGGCCTCTGTCAAACGTCACGTGCTGCAGATCACAGTGAGGACGAGTAACTCGGCATCAGACGGATCACTGAGAGTGAAGCCAGCGGAGCCAGAGGGAACTGGTGTCAGGCTGGCAAACGTTCCCGGGACAGGCAGACCTGAGCTGCGGCAGAAAGGACGGGGGAGGGGCATTTCGCACAGGCATTCGTGGAGGGGGGTAAGATTTGGCACTCGGGGTGTCTGGTGTGTTGCGCGTGTGGGCATTACACGTCATGTGCCTGTAACAAAGGCAGAAACACCCAGATGGGTGACAAGCTCCACATGGCTTGTGTCCACTGCAACACACCAGGATGAACAAAATGGGACCTTGAGTCCTGAGGCACAGAAAACCCAGGAAAGCACAGAGAGCAGTGCAAGTGGGTGCATATGAAGTTCTAAATGGTATCATGAAGGCTCTGAGCAGTTGTGGGAGGAACAAGGAGCCAAATGAAGGGGCTCCAGGAAAAATAAAGACACGGAATGCAAGCAGCGCAGGCAGGAGGCACACAGCCAGCGGGGACGGCGCAGAGCTAGGGACCTGCAGCCCGGCGGAGCTGGAGAGGGTGACTCTGCCCACGCTGACTTCGATGTCCTCCCTCAGACAGCAGAGGTGAGGCCCTGCAGGACGTTCCTAGCCTTCCAGACTGGGCCTGGCTTTCATGTGGGAACCTGTGAACTACACAGGGCACTACCACGGGACGGGAGACATGCGGAGTTTCACTTCCGAAGTGATCCTAAGGGCACTATTGCAAAAAGTGCCCTGGCACTCAGAATTGGGAACTCAGGAATGGGAAGGCTGAGCGCCAACATTAGTAACAATTAAACATGGACCAAGCTAGAAGTATGGCCAAAATTATTTTGAAAAAGACTTCAATATTAGAAAGAAAGAACTATAATTTAAGGTTTTCAAATTCAAACTGAAGGAACAAATATTAGGAAGTCCGCAAAGGAGATAAGAAAAAAGTAAACAAATGTTCAATTCCTCAGTTTGCGTAAGAGCAAGGACAAGTTATTGTTTGGTTCTTAGCTTTGATAATTTATGACATCAAGGCTTAAATATGCATTTGATGAACTTATGAAAAGTAACACATTTTAAGATAACTCTACAGACAACATATACTGTGTGTATCAGCACACACTTGCTACGTAGAACATGCGCACCTCATGTGAGCACAGAATGCTGCTCCTGTATGGAATACAGGTGCCACGGGTTCGTGACACACACTCTACAGCTACAGAGATATACAGGTCAGATATATGTAAGAACATGCACACTGTTGGTACACAGAATATACATGCCAAGTATATAAACACGCAAGAATTTGGGAGTAAGGCCAACACTTGATATCAATGTTGTGAAAGGCATGGCTACTCCTGTGAAACTCCCATGTGTCCGTCAGCTTGTCATGCTGTGGGGGCCTTGTGTGTTGCTGTGATGCTGAAAGCTACACCACTGGTATCACAGATACCCAGCAGGGCCACCCACGGTGAAGGGGTTTCAGCTGAGCTTCCAGACTAAGACAGACTAGGGAGGAGGACATGGCTGCCACTCCAGAAACAATTACCATTGAAAACCCTGTGAACAGCAGAGAAGCACTGTCAGATACAGTGCCAGAAAAACCTCTCAGGTAAAAGGCACTCAAAGGACAACTGAGGAAGAGTTGCCTCCACAAAGTAAAGTTGACCTTAATGACGGGAATGGAGTAAAGCTCCTGGGACCTCCATTTGCTGATGTGGCTCGACTCAAAATAAGAAGGAACAACTGCACACATCCATTCACAACTGGAGCGTAGAATGTGAGCAGTATGAATCTAGGAAAACTAGAAACCATCAAAAGGGAAATGGAGAGCATAAACATTGACATTCTAGGCACCAGTGAGCTAAAATAGACCGGCAGGGGCCATTCTGGATCAGCTAATCATCTGGTCTACTATGCTGGGAATGACAGATTAAAGAGAAATGGGGTTGCATTCATCATCAAAAAAGACATCTCAAGATCTGTCCTGAAGTGCAATGCTGTCAGTGACAGAATAACATCAATACACTTACAAGGAAGGCCAATTAATATGACTATTACTCAAATTTACACACCCACCACTAAGGCTACATAGGAAGATGGGAGATTTTTACCAGCTTCTGCAATCTGAAATAGCTGAACATGCAATCAGGGTGTACTGATAATTACTGGTGACTGAAATGCAAAAGTTGGAAACAAAGAAGGCTCAGTAGTTGGAAAATATGGCCAGCATCATTGGGAACGATGCTGGAGATCCCATGATAGAATTTTGTCAGACCAATAACCTTTACAAGGCAAATACATTTTTGACCAACATAAAAAGGAAGTGTGCACATGGGTCTCTTTGAAATATTAAAAAGTAAAGATGTCACACTGAAGATGAAGCCGAGTCTGACTCATGCCACAGTATTTTCAGTTCCTTCATGTGGTTGTGAAAGCTGGACATTGAACAAGGGAGACAGGAGAAGAATGGATGCTTTTGAGTTATGGTGCTGGAGACAAATACTGAATATACCATGGACTGCCAAAAGAACCAACAGATCTGTCCAAGAAGAAGTGCAACCAGAGTGCTCCTTGGAAGCAAGGATGGCCAGACTGTGTCTTACGTATTTTGGACATGTAGTCAGGAAGGACCAATCCCTGGAGAAAGACATCATGTTTGGGAGAGTCCCGGGTCAAGGAAAAGAAAGAAGACCCTCAAATAGATGGATTGACACAGTGTCTGCATCAATGGGTTTAAACATAAATAAGATTGTGTGCCTAGTACAGAACTGGGGAGTGTTTCATTCTGCTGTACTTGGGGTTGCTATGAGTCAGACTCGACTTGATGGCACCTAACAACAACAACAACTAGCATGGCAATGGCTGGCACTTCCTTTAGCTTAAAAATAAACAAACAATATATTAATTTATGTAAATTAAGAGATATACCTTAAAATAAAATGCCTCCAGAAGTCTATGAACTACGGTATGGCAAAGATAAATAGGCTAAGTCATCCAAACCAAGCAAGTGGTGGCTGTGTCAAAGTGTCAGTGACAAAGCTAAACAGGCAAAAAGGAGTGGGATAAGCAGCTGAGGTGCAGAGAATTGAGGTCTGCAGAGCTGAGCTATGTTCCTGCCACAGGTCAGCCTGACTCCAGGACAGCCCACGGGCTGGGGCATCCTCAGGGAGAAGGGGAGGAAAAGCTGGGGAGTCTGGGAGGCCTGGCCCAGAAGAGGAGCTGAGGAGTCCCTGAGGAGCATCAGTGCTGGCCAGGGATGAGAGGCACCACCCGCCCTCCAGGGATGGGTGACAGCTCTAGAAGTGACCGATCCATTCACAGTCCAGGCAACAAAAGTTCTGGGGGGTGGATGCACTCTAGGCACCTTCAGAATTGGCTGAGAGAAAGCATTGCTTTTTATTTGCATTATTCAGTGAGTGGATCTGGAGCTTCCAGCACTGTCCTGGAACCAGGTGAGGAGCTCAGCAGAGAATACGTTCACCCAAAGGAAGCACAAGCCACCAAGGGAGGACATGCCCCACAGGGCACTGCAAAGCCCCACCTTCCAGACATGCTCGAAGCGGGCAGCTGGGCTTTCCTGTGTCCGTGCACACAAAGGATCCATCCGTTAGCTTATAGTCAGCCACAACAGTAGGTCTTTCATGTAAAAATACAGCAACCCAATCAAAATGCAAATGAGGTAGTAAATATAAACACAAGTGTAAAATAACTACTAATTACTATGTACATTAAAATCCAACACAAACTGACACAGAAAGAGAACCGCAACGAGAGCCAAAGGACAGAGGGCACAGGAACAGGTATGTCCTTTGCTGTTACTGTGTACACCTGTGTGCACTTGCCCCTCCTGGGGATGCATTCCCAGATCCCAGCAGATCCTGAAACAGGAAGTAATATCCACCCCTTCAGATGTACAAATCACAAATCGAAAATATGGGAAATATGAAAAAACAAGGCAACACATCTCTTCCAAGAGACCATGATTCCTTAACCACTGAATCCAAAGGTACTGGAACAGTAGAAACGTCAGAATTTGAAAGTTTACTTGTAAAAATGATCAATGACTTCAAAGAACATACAAATAAGTAAATGAACAGAGTGAGAAAATCAATGCAGGAGTTAGGTCAGAAAGTCACCAACGTAGAAGACAAAGTCATTAAAGTGGGTGACAAATTCAACAAGGAAATTGAGATTTTGAAAAATAAAATACCAAACAAATATTGGAAATTAAGAACTCAATAAACCCAATAAAAAACACAGTGGAAAGCATCACCAGTAGACTAGATGAAGCAGAAGACAGAATATCAGGAATGGAAGATAAGGTTGAGGAAATAGTACATTTAGATATCAACAACAAAAAATTTAAAAGAATATGACCACAGTTTTTAAGAACTTTGCGATATAAGCAGGATACCAAACCTAAGAATCCATAGGGTAGAAGGAGCTCAGATAAAAACTAAAGGTATGAAAACTTATTTAGTGAAATTATAGCAGAAAATTTCCCAAATCTGGGAAAGACACAGACATCCAACCATAAGAGGCATTTAGAACACCAAATAGACATGGCCTGAAAAGAGCATCCCCACGACACATAATAATTAAAATGTCAAGACTACAGGACAAAGAAACAAAAGGAGGAGGGGACAAGAAGAAAGGGTAATGGGAGAAAAGTGAAAAAAAAAAAAAATCACATAGCTAGGTGCGGTGGCGCATGCCTGTAATCCCAGTGGCTCGGAAGGCAGATGCAGGAGAATCGCAAGTTTGAGACCAGAGGCAGTCTGCATAATTTAGTGAGACCTTGTCTCAAAAACTAAAAAAAATAGATAAATAAAAATAAAAACAGGGGCTGGGGGGGCGGGGAAGCTCTTGCAAAGCATGCACAAAGACTATTTTCAAGAAATGCCACAGTCATAGATCCAAAGTAGCCTTGTGCTTTGGAGCCGTCATTGGACACACTCCAGTCAGCCCTCTAGCCTCCCTGAATTTCCATCTATCCAACACACAGAATCATCTCAACATCCCTAAAGTCTCAGCCCATTACAGCATAAATACTAGGTTGAAAATCTCATCTAAATAACATCAGCTCAGAAGTCCCAAGTCTCATAATCTATACCATCTATACTAGGGATGGGTGGGCCCTGAGTAGGGCCCATCCTGGGCAAACTTCCTCTCCATCTATGGATCTATGCAACTAGAAAACAAGTTTTCTGTCTCCCAAGTACAACAAAAGGACAGGTCAAGATTGGAAATCATGGTCCCAAGCAAGCCTGGAATCCAGCAGGAAAAACTCCCCTCAGTTTTGAGAGCTGAGAATAATCCTCTGTGGCCCTCTTCACTGCAAAGGCCAGCTATGCTTAGGGTCTGCTCTTCCCTTTTATTGGAAGGACCACTTTGTAGCCAAGCAGCTCTGCCATTCCGCTCCACTTTGGAAGGCTTCTTGTGTCGCTGTCTCTGTTCCTTGAAGCCCAAGCTGGCAGGGTTTCTGCTCATATGACCTTCTCAGCAACTCTGGGTCTCTCGTGTGTGTGTCAGGGAGGGCCATGCCACTAGGCAACAGGCTCCCCAACGAATCTTTCCTAGGTGATCCCATCCCTGTTCCTGGCTTCTGCTGGGAGGGCTGAGTGGATCCTTGAGTCACGGACCTGGCAAAACGTTGTCCAGCCCATGACGTTCTCTCTAGAGCCTACTCTCCAGACAGTGACTCTCCCAGTGTTAGAGTCCCTGACTATCACACCCAGGTCTAGGAAAGGTGAAAACAGCTTTTCTTTCGACTAAGCATTTCCCCTGGGAAATAAGGTAGAAAAGATGTCAGCAACAACAACAACGTCTCTGAAAGGGTACCAGACCTGAAAATAACTTGAAGTTCCTAAGAACTGTCTTCAATAAAATTTCGGGCAAGTTCATTTTTAAACCCAGCAGCGACTGCTGCCACACCTGTGCTACCTTATATTCCTGGTGTTTCAGTCTCAGTGCGCTGAACAAGCAGGGCTCGGAGCAAGGCATTTGCCACCTATCCCTCCGGCCACTGTTTCTGGGCACTTCAGTGGTGAGCCTTCCACATGCACTGATGTGGGGGCACAGCCTACAGAAAATGAAAGAAGAACCTGTTTCCTGAACCCCATGAGCACTCCTCCCCGTTCAGTACTTTGGCAATGAGTGCATGCACAACAGGCTCTTAAATGTACCTCAGAAGGGACACAATTACCTCATTGTTAGACGACTTTTAGTGTTTAACTTTTAGTGTGTGCTGTTATGCATACCTGTAATCCAGCTACTTAGGGGGCTGAGGCAGGAGGATCACAAGTTTGAGGCCAGAGGCCGCATGTACAACTTAGTGAGACTTTGCCTCAAAATAAAAAATAAAAAAGGGGTTGAGGGCACAGCTCAGTGACAGGACACACACTGGAAAAGTCTTTTACGAGTGTTAAGACAATAGAGGAAAAAGCACTTTACCTTCCAGATTTGCATACTTAAATATGTATTTTACAAGTCCAAAAGCATCCTTAACAAACTGTAATATGTACTGTTATTCTTATTTTACAGAGAAGAGACTTAGCAGGACAGAAAAACACTTTAATGAAATGTAAACTGTGATTCCCTACATCAGTACCCCACACTTTTCACCTCTTGCAGTTCGTATCCCTTTGCTATGTCTGTATAACTGCACCCTCAGGTGGTGAAAAGCAAGGTGGAGTATTGTTCTGCAGAGGGCATGAGACACTTTGGAGGTACAGGAGGGGCAGCAGCCATACTCCTGTCTGGTGAGTCTCTGCACATTTGAGTGACACGCCCCAAGAGCCTTTCCCTGTCCCCATCTTCTGTGTTACTATCTGTTTGCTTGTTTTTTGGGGGGAACAAGGTCTTGATATATAGCCCAGGCTGGCCTAGAAGACGCTACGTAGCGCAGGTGGGCCTCGAACTCTCCATCCTCCGGCCTCAGCCTCCCGTGTGGTAGGCCTGCGGGCTGCCACACCGGGGTTTCTGTTTCACCTTACAGCGTCTATGCCATCAAGTACTTTACTGGAGCGTGCGTGTGTCTGCGTCTGTCTCCTCTGGCTGGAAACAGGGCAGGGCCCTGCACTTGTATGCGCGCTCCCCTGCATCAGCAGTGCCCACACCCAGCTCGTGCCGCCTCCTGACCACGGCACTCTCCTTATGCTACCTTGGGGGCTTCTTATCGCTCAATGTACAAATGAAACACAGTGAGGCTGAACGTGAATCGTAAGAATAACATTGTCCAAGCCTCGTTTCAGACACCATCTCCAAGCGGGTGGCGGTGTTGGGCGCCGTCGAGTCGTGTCCGACTCACAGGGTTCTCAATGGCTGACTGTTTCGGGATTGCCTCTGGAGTGCATTGCCATGTCCTTCTCTCATTTTCGCAGTGCTGGGAATCGAACCCGGGACCTCAGAGACTGCAGAGCGGCACTCTACCATCTGAGCTAAATCCCAGCCCTCTCTCAGGGTACTTCTCCTCAAATGTCCACGTCAGTGTGGCTGAAAGCCTCTCCTGTTCTGGAAAGGCAGACGGTCCTTGATACTCAGGGGGACTCACAGGCAGAACCCAGTTCTCCACTGGGGCAATGTGGAGAAGCCCAGGGCCCGGTAGTCTGTGGCCAGCCTTGAATGTGACCAACAGGAAGGCAAATGGAAAGCAAAGTGCTGGCTAGAAACAGTGTGTGAGTAGGGTGAGAGAGAGGAAGTGACAGAGTTAAAGGATTTTAAGGCTCTTACCTTGTTTGAACAAAAAGCAAAGATGAAGCTAACTTTAAACTTTATTAAATGTGCGGGATAAAACTTCTAGGGAAACCACAAGAATAGAAATACAAAGGGATTACTCAAGTTAATAGAAAAAAGACAGAATTTTAAAAATCCAAAAGGGTACACGAAAGAAAAGAAAAATATAAGACAAACAAAGTAAAAATAAGGTGGTAGAAATAATGCAAATAATTAATTGACCACAAAAAATGTAAAATAAAGACTGTGGTGAGATTAAAAATAAAACCAGAAATACATAGTTACATGTTCTTTTATATGAGACTTTCATTTACCAGAAAGAAAAAAACAATTCTAAACCTGTAAGTATAAAGCCTCAAAATATATAAAGGTAGAATTGGCAAATGACAAGGGAAATGAATAAATCCGTTACCATGGCAAGAGATCTTACACTGTCAGAAACTAAAAGTTAAGGAGATTTTTTTTTTTAAAGACAGCTTATGGATGATATAAAAAATTACAACTAACCAAGTCCATTTAACGTCATTGGTAGAACTCACTCACGATTGTCTAAGCACACGTGGAACATTTGTAAAGCCAACCAAGGTTTACATCCTCAGTGCAAATAATAACAAAACAAAGTGCTATGAGGATCTGGAGGTGACTTCCAGAATATCACAAATACCGTCACTAAACTGGTACAAATGAGCGTCCAGCCTATTATAACCGAAGAGGTTGTATTTTGAAGTGAGTGTCCGCTAACATATTTTGGAAGTTGGCACACTTTTTCTTCCATAGAAAGCCCCATCTTTGCAAAAGGTTCTCGGGCTACACACCTGTTCCCAGGCACTAAGAGGCCTCTGCTAACAAGCGTGGCTCTTACCTCTGCCTGGGGCCACCACAGCAGAGCCCAGGGCCAGTTCCTCCTCCCAGAGCCAACCCTCCCTCACGCTTGCCCTGAGCAGGCATTCCAACAGGCAGAAACAGAAAGGCGGGACATGCCATTCTCTGCACCCCCAGTAAGTCCTTCGCCTGTCATCTGACTTGTATTCCCTAATGATGGCGGGCAAGGTGTGTGGGAATGGGGGGAAAAGAGGCACCTAGGGAGAGGTGACAATCGATGAAGGCAGTAGAGGGTGACAAGACAAGTGCAAGGGCCTGGCATCAAGGCAAGCCAAATACCCACACACTAGGAACTACCTGCTGGCAGCCGTAGCCCTGTGGCCTCCGATCCTGTCAGATCTGGGAAGCTAAGCAGGGTCTGGCCTGGTTAGTCCTTGGATGGGAGACCGCCTGGGAACACCAGGTGCTGTAGGATTGGGAGAAGGACCCAGCAAGCCACTCCCAAAAATCAATCCGCCATTGCAAATCCTATGAGTAGTAGAGAAGCACTGACAATAAGTGTTTTGGTTGTTGTATGTAGGGTCGCCATGAGTTGGACAGCAACTATGGTACCTAATAACAACAATAAGGAACTACCCAAAGGACTAGCTTAGCTGAGCAAGTGAATTCTAGCATGACTGTTGAAAAAAACAGCTGTGTGACTTTATAGTAACACTTTGTTCATGACCACTTACCCAGTGGGTCTTCTGGGCACAAAGACCACACCCCAGAGCTTGCTTGCGGCATTAAATGCACGTTTGCACGACACCTGTGACAATCTGCACATACTTCATTTCCCAAAGCAGGTGCAGGCCGGAGCCCCTGCTGCACAACATGCCACGCAGCTGTGCCACTGCATCAAGCCAACACCCCTAACAGGCCTACCCACGCAGAGATGGTGCAGGAAGCGTGGCGGACAAAGATGTCAGGCACCAGCACGGCCTGCAGAGCCACCAGTGCCTGGTGCCGTCTGGTGGGACCCAAAGGCCTCTCTCGGGAAGGCATTTAGTGAACTCTGAGAGGCGAAAAAGGACTGACTGTGGGTGTTTGCGGGGAGTACACGGCGAGGCCGGGAGGGGCTAGGCAGGAAGGTAGGCTGTGGGGTCCCGGCACTGGGCCGCCATATCAGGTAAGGTCTGTGGCTAGAGGGACAGCTGGTGCTGGACCAGGCAGGTGAGGAAGGTGCCCTCCAGCCAGCTCAGCATCAGCAACAGTGGCGAGTGGCACCGGGCAGGTTCTCTGTGCAGAAAGGTCACTGAACCAGTGTCATAAATGTCAGCTGCTCTAGATTCAGACCTTATCTATGACTCACAAGATTTTAATCATTCACATGAAGATTTTCAATCATATATTAAGCACTTTTTTAAAATGCCATTTTTTGCAAATATGTAAAAATGAATTTGTGAAGGTTTATATCATTAAGTAGTCTCTAAATTAAATAGAAATCCAATATTAACTATATCCAGTCTCTAGCTATATGGGTTATCATTTAGAAAAGTGGTCCATATTTAAAGACTGCCTTGTTCACTAATTTAACATGAAAGAGGCATCAGATTCTCCTTTAAATTTAAGTGGTTATTGTTTGCTTATTTGTTTTTGAGATAGGATCTCACAATGGAGCCCAGGCTAGCCTGGAATTCACTATGTAGCTCAGGCTGGCCTTGAACTCTCGATCCTCCCGCATTGGCCTCCAAAGTGCTGGGATTACTGGTGAGTGCCACAAGACCTGGCTTTTAAATATGTTGTTGTTGTTGTTAGGTGTTGTCCAATTAGGTCCCACTCATAGCGACCCTATGTACAGCAGAACAAAACACTCCCCAATTCTGTGCCAGGAACATGATCTTACTTATTTTTAAGCCCACTGTTGCAGACACTGTGTCAATCCATCCAGTGGAGGGTTTTCCTTTTTCTCGTTGATCACCACTCCCCCAAACATGATGTCAGTGATGCACACAGATCCAAGAGCACTGGAAATAAACGTTCCCAGCAATCAACGAAATGTTTTTTCTCAGATTCAGATTTATGTCTTAATAAGAAATACCCCAAACTGCTGAAAATTATATTGTCAACATCAAGAAAAGTGTTAATGTACAAGTTACTCTAACAAAACTGATGATCCCCTGAACACCATCTGTACAGGACTCCCTGGATCCAACTGGGTGTCGGGCCCCTTCCTCTTTACCTCTAGTCAGGTCATTTCTTTCATGCTGAGAAAGAAAAATCTCAACAAAATCATATGCTGTGAACCCACATTTGTCTTATTCTATTTCTTAAACCTACCTTATGGGAATGATGTAGGAAAAGAGGAGAAGGAACCGGAAAAGGTTGCGGTACCATGGGCCTGCAAAGCCCTGCAAGGTGACCATAACGATGGAAAGAACAACTAAAGCCAGAAACAGTGCCTTCGTCAGCCGATTGAGCTCCAGGTCCAACAAACCAACCTGAAAGAAAACAGCATAACATCAATGTGAGCCCCAGGAGTCCCCGGACCCTCACATCACACATCAGAATACATGGTCACGGTCACACAAGGAGCCCTGAGGTTTCAGTAGCCCTTATGATAACAAAAGGCAAAAAACCTCCCACAGATTAAGGCAGTCTTCCTGAAACTGGACGGTGATCCGCACGGCATTCCCAGGAAGGGTACACTGGCAAAACGTGAAGCCGCAGCACACCACCCACCCACTGCAGCTGGAGCCACGGGGTTGATGACGTCGTCATGGATTACTAGGCCACCAAGAACGACAGGCCTACAGAGGTGCAGGAGACCCCTCAACGCCCACCCCTAAAACAGAGCACGTGCCACGTCGGGCCAAAACCTCTGTCGTCATCCTTGGGGGTTTCTGCACGCTCTCTCTTAAGGTTTTACTCAGACTGAGGGTCCCCCGTCCAAGCAGGAGGCAGTGTGTTGGTCCCTCCTGTGAGTCTCTGCAAGGACTTCTGATGAGCAAAGGGGCCACAGAGGATGGTCAGCGTGTCATAAAGACCCATTCGAGTCCTACACATCAGGCTCTCCCAGTGGGACACGCTACACGGACCTCCCCCGTGGTCACTCGCTAGCGAGCACGCTAAGGGAGATCATGTCAGTAGGAAGTAGTGGTCTTGGAAACAGGGAACACCCGCCACCCACACAGCTCCGCCCCACAGGGCAGAGCCCAGGCTCCCCAATTCCGAGCTCCAGCAACCTCTGCGGAGGGCTTCATCTCGCTCAGTTTCACCCTGAAAGCCCAGGATGCAGGGTGGTGTAGGGGTGAAGGACGCCGGGGGGAGGGGCCTGCAGGGAGGACGCAGACCCAGACGGAAAGGGAAGCTGCAGCGACTGGGGGCCGCACCCTGCAGGCGGCTCTCAGAGGCCAACGACGCCGCGGCGCCACAATGGGCTGGCAGGGCTCCAGTGCTCCCCTCTGGAACACGAATCATGGCAACCCCTCCCGACAGGAGGCTGGGCTGCAGTGCTGCCACGGGTAGCACAGTGCACAGCGAACCAGGCGCGCTGCTGTCACTGGCACACCGGCAGTCGGGCCCAGTGTGTCCGCAGACTAACTGGTGGCCCTGGACACGAGCCAAACGCTAAGCCTCAGTGTTCTCATCTGTGAAAATGGCGGCTCTCTCGGGGCAGAGGTCTCCAGACAAGCTTGGAAGTTGGGGGCCCTCAGCTCCCGGCTGCAAGGCCACGGCATGCGCACAGGTGGCCTGGGAACCTGTGGGGAGAGTCACTGCCTGCTCTGGACTCGGGGCTGAGTGCGCCAGGCTAGGTCTCTCTCCCTCACCTGTGTTTCTCCTGAATCTGGTGCAACTTTGGGGGGGAAAAAAAAAGCTAAAACCTTAATTTAAAAAAAACCAAAACAATAAATCCTCTAATTCTTACATTTAGAAGCTGAGAGTAGCTGAGCAAATGTTGTTAGGGCTGGGGTTTATTACCTCAGTTGGTAGAGTGCTGCGCTACACTCTCTGAGGCCCTTGGTTCAATCCTTAGCACTGCAAAAATGGGAAAAGAACCTGGCAATCCACTCCGGAAGCAAGCCCAAAACAGTGAGCCACTGGAAAATGCCATGAGGTTCGCTTTGGGTCAGACTCGACGCAATAGCACCTAACGACAACATATAATTTGTTGTTGTTGTTAGGTGGCGTAGGGTTCAACTCACGGCAACCTTATTTAAGTGCAACAGGCAAAACACTACCTGACACTGTGCGACGGCCGGCACTATGTCAGTGCTTCTCTGCTATTCATAGGGTCTTCAATGGCAGACTGTTTCGGGAGTGGGCTGTTGGGTCCTTCTCCCTAGCCTATGCACCTGGTACTCCCAGGTCATCTTCCATCCAAGGACTAACCAGGCCTGACCCTACTTAGCGCTTCTGAGATCTGACAAGATCAGAAGACAGGATGGAACAGCTGTAGACAGCTGAGCAAACAGCTTGGTTTATTTCATAATGCCCTTTGAAAACCGGTAATTTTGACTAGTAGAGAGCTAGTCTTTTCCACAACTCATAACTTAGTTTATATCTGGTTTTGATTAATATTACCATAAACTCTCATGACACCATGAGAACCTACAGTTAGAAATGAAAGATAAAACTTTGTCAGAATGTTCATTAAGTACAGCAATAAAGAAAACTAATTAAATGTTTTAGCCCACTTGGTAAAGTCCTGCTGTATGCTCTCCAAGGCCTTGGGTTCAATCCCCAGCACCACAAAAATGGGAGAAGGACCTGCCAGCCCACACCTGAAACAATCCCAAAACAATGAGCCATTGAGAACTCTCTGAGTAGCCTAGAAGCACTGACCTAGTGCCAGGCATGGCACAGTGTTGGGGAGCGTTCCGTCCTGTTGTACATAGAGTCGCTAGGAGTCAGACTCAACTTTATGGCACCTAACAACAACAACAAACTACATCTGGGGCTAACCTTCAAGGTTATGAAAATGAGTTAATTATGACATTTTTCTTATCTGCAAGAAACAGTCAGTCTAGCAGGAAAAAGTAAGAGGAACACCAGTAATATATGTCACATAAGAGAATTATCATATGGCATGTTTTCTTCCCCACCAGGCTTACCCTTTAAATACTGTCTTGAAGTTGATAATTTTGAAACACCAGAGAAACAAGGTATGGTAACAGGAGTCCCGAAGCAAAGCGGCTGCCATCAACCCAGAGTGTGGGTCCTGAGCCTTCACCCAAGAGAACACTGCGGGCCCTGTGGGGGCCTGGGAGTAGACAGCGCCCCTCCCAGGTGCCTGCTGCCCTCGCTGGGCAGGTCAGCCCTGGAACAGAGCCCAGCTCACCCAGGGCGGTCTCAGTCTGCCACTTCCTGTCCGCTCAGGATTACTGGAGACCCTCAACTAAGGAAATGTCAAACAAAAAGGAAGCCTCAGTTTTGGATGCAGTATTTCCAAGATGGTCAGCGAGCACAGCCTGCCTTGGAAACTCTTCCACACTGCCATATGGCAACACACACGGCAGCTCATTTCCAAGAGAAACTCCCTCCGGACTGTACACCCTGACTCTCCCCGCCAAGCACGCTGTGTGCTCTAGGTCTCAGCGGCAGGTCGTGGGGGCCCATGTTCCCAGGCACAGCTGGAGACCATCCTGAGGGTTCCCTTATCTCCTTGCAGGTCTCACAGCAGGGCAGCGAAGCTGGCATTTCCCTGGAGAGGGAACGGTCAGACAGGAGCTCTGCTGGGTGAGTTCTGAGAATCCGGGGCTGCTCCAGCAGGGCCCTCCCGCTCCCCAGAGGGAGGCAGCTCGGACCACAGAGGCTGAGTTATCAGCTCCATGTAAAAAGCGGCACATGGAGGACAAATATCGTGCCATTTCCGCTGCCTCGAGACGATGTAGTTTATGCTTGAATTATTAAGAAAAATAGGTTCTTGGAGTAAAATGAGGAAAAATTAAGCCAGGGAAGTAGAGCATGTTTCAAAGCCCAGATCTTTCTGCTCTGACAAAGGCAGTCTAAGTTTCAGGCCTCACTGAGGATCAGATGAAGTCATTATTCATTCAGTCAGGGAAAAAAGACTCAATTACCTCAACCTAAAGATGCTATCAATGAATGCAAAGTGCATATTTTACTCTATTCATCCAAATCCCATTAAAAAGTGAAAGGAATGATTTAATCTGGCCTTCCAGAGTTGGTCTTTTTTTTGTAATAAAATAAAGAATTACTGTCTTACAAAACACATAACCACTACCTAACCCCCCACCCCCATCATAGTTCTGAAAGACCAAAAGCTGGGACAAAACCACTCAGAAGTGAATACACAGTTTCCTTTGAAAAAGGCCACATACAGGATCAGGACATTAAAAGCAGCCTACTCCACACAGACATGCAGATAATTCAAGGCATAACACCTTTCTAATTGACCGAGACAGATGTGGTCCATTGCTGACCAGTTAATATCATAGTTTTGAAGCCAACTAAATGCTTTCTCCCAATCCTTCAAAAAGGAATGCCAGGCCAGGCAGCATGGAACACAACTTCTCAACAACGGGGTTCCCCATGCTCTCTGGAGGGGTGGGGGCCATTCCTCCCAAACTGCTCTTCCTGGGGCAGAAGTGCAGCCAGGCTATAGAACACAAACAACACCCTCTAACTTTCTGGTCAATTCTAACAAATCACACTGAGCGAGGAGGAAAGATGAATTTCAACACTTTCAACAAGTTTTTGTTCTATTTCTTCTTAACACTCTTAAAAGTTTCTTCAGTTCACCTAAAAGACAATCTGGACTTTTAAAAGCTATTTAAAATAAAAAGTAATTAACTTACAAGGTAACAAATCTCACAAAGAAAGTGGTAACAGTTTTGATACGAAACTCTGCATTCTTTAAAGAACTCCTTAAACACCTAAACAAACACCAGAAACCTTTTGCTATGATGGCAAAATCTTTTCACCAATAAAACATGTTATTAATCACCTGAAACAATTATAACTAGAAGAAAAGGTAAATTAAGTACACTAGAAAGTAATTTTCAACATTTATTATAATTTCCTATATTAGTAAAGCAAATTTTCTCTCACTTGTCATAATATTTGTTTTATTTGAAACAACTGTGATAACAAAATTAAATACGCTACTGGAAATTTTAATCTCCAAGGGAAAATTTGTGCATAATGTCTAAGACAACCACAATGGCTCTGCAAAGGGGCTGTTCTAGGATAATGAACACAATAATTGCCTGTATAATCTAAAATGCTACTAATGGCAACGATCACAAATCCATTTAGCTCCTCTTTAATTTATGTACCAAGTTTTAAATAGCTAATGGTTCTCAGTAAAATAATGGTTTATGCCAACAATAAAGGGTACATACGGTGTTCTGCCTAATCAAGGAAAGATCAGTCAAGTTTCTTCTTCTTAATTTTGTAAATGAACACATGGGTGAATGGGACTGGACCTTATCTCTGTAGCAACACCGTTCCCATCCATCTCAAAGTTAAAACTCCCCGCACAGGCCTAGTTCATCAGAAATCAGCGTGTAGACCAAACTGCAACAACAGTCTTGTGTGATTGAATCTTCGGCCCTATCGGTGTAAATGAGTTCCAGAAAAAACAAAGCCCTTCACCATCACTAACTGCTGCTAACACTGCCTGGATGACAAGGACTTGAACGTCAGAATACTCCTACCAATCTGTTAAGACTCCGACATACATACTTTTTCCTTATGTGGAAGTATTTTAGAATAGCAAAATAAAAGAAACAATTTACATCCTTGCAGAAAACTAAATATTGTATCAATCTGTCCTAGGTTTTCCGTGTGAATACAGCACAATTGAAAAAAAGAAAGGCCCCCAAATACCTCATTCATTCTGGACTACCCTACACAGAAGTACAGCTTTAAATATGAAAAGGCTGCTTAAGGAAGAAACTATAATTGATACCGCTGCTTTACCTTTTTACCAGCTAAGCCTTTCATTGGTCAGCCGATGGGTTCTGCACTCGGAATGTAGCCGGTGATGGCAACACTGGCACAGGATGGTGCTTTTCTTTGACTGAGATCCCTACAAAGCAGATTCCTTCCCAGTAACTTAGACGTCAGCTCTGCATTTTCCATTTCAGTACGATGTTAACGGTACAAGAAAAACAATTCCAGGACTTCATTCTTTTATTAGTATTTTACTTATACATGTAAGTGGGGTACAGAGTAGTAAGTCAGTTGACACGGCCATTATGCCACTATCAAATCAGTATTGCTTACTCTTCCGTCTCCTCAAACGTCTTACAGAAAAAAAAATTTAATTAGCGTGTAATGATAGTTGTAAGGAACCATGGGTTATACCCCTTTTTTTCCTTTCCTTTTTCTTTTGTGTTTCTGTAAAGTTGCATCCTGTATTTTGTGTTCTTCCTTTCCCTCTTTACCTAAGCTGTTCCTCCTCCTGCTTCCTCATCCTCCCCTCCCTCCTGATAGTCCCCTTCCCCCTCATGCTGGGTCCACTTGTATTTTCCATTCTGAGTGAGTACGATTGTGCATGTATTTATGTATGTATAATTCTTTTCCTTTAAGGTAGATTTAGCTCCTGCATATGCACGAGAACATGTGGTAGCTATCTTCTGGAGGCTGGGTTATTTCACCTAAGATGTTTCTTTCTAGTTCAGTCCATTTGGCTGGAAATGACATAATTTTATTCTTTACTGCTGAATAAGATTCCATTGTGTATATATACCACCAATTTTTAATCCAATCCTCTGTTGATGGACATCTGGGTTGATTCCACACCCTTACAACTGTGAAGAATGCTTCGCTGAATATGGAAGTGCAGGTGTCGCTGTGGTGTGAGGAGTTATCTTCCTTTGGAAATGTTCCCAGAAGGGCTTTAGCTGGATCATAAGGTAGTTCTATGTTTTGGTTTTCTGAGCTACCTCCATATTGATTTCCATAGTGGCTGAACTAATTTACATTCCCACCCGCCAAGTATGGGGTTCCTTTTTCTCTGCATCCTGGCCAGCATTTGTTGTTTTTGTTTTGTTAATCTTGGGCGTTCTTACTGAAGTGAAATGGAATGTCAGTGTAGTTTTGATTTGCATTTTCCTAATGGGTAGGGACACTAAGCATTTCTTCTTGTGTTTGTTGGCCAGGCCTTCATTTTGTATTTTTATATTTCAAATTAACAAAACTTGTACAGTACATCTAACTCTAAATCTTCAATCAGCAACTTTCTCCATGGAATTTAAAGTACAGGTATTCGTTTGTAAAGAGTGATAAACAGTAGGTAGTCTTTTTCCTTAAGTTTGTTTACTCATTTATCTTCGGACATGAACTACCAAGTTTCAACTATCCACAGCAGGGCAGCTGTTGTGTGCTGAAGATACATCTGACCACTACCTTTTGCCAGGCCAGTGATCTGAGAAATAAGGGTTTCTTTTGGCCATTATGGTCTATTGGCCCAATAATCTGTGCTTTAAAAACTAACTAAATAAATGCTAGCATGACAATGCTTAATGTTACAATATATTACCTTAATTTTTAAAACTCAAAATCTGTATTTACACAAGAGACATTTCACTGTGAAAGACTATTTCATTATCTACATTCTCACTTACCAATAAATTTTCCCTAACTATTCTACACTCAATTACCTTACAGTTATTGTGTAGCATGTTTTTCCTTGGCTACTTAACATTTAACAAGACAATAAGGTCGTATTTTTGGTATAAGCAAAGCAAAAGGTATCAATGCAAGGATCAGCTACCAAATGAGGGAGTTAAGCTATTTTTAATACCCGAGGAAGAGCACAATTAGGGGAGAAGAGGCTTCCTAGAGGAGCCTCACACCAGATCACCAGTAGGGTGCCACCTGACTCCGGATGTGTGGGTTAATGCACACTTTGACACTGGTTTGTCAGGTAGAACTGCTGCAAGAATCCACAGGCACAGTCCCTGCCAGCTCCGAGGGGCTTCCTGGTGCCAGTCCTCCCAAAGTGCCAGCCTTCTCGGTACTGGTGCTAGCATTCCCTTCTCTAGCATATCCGCTAGGCAGAACATTTTAAAATAACTGTCAGTAATGCCAGAAAGCAACACAGCAGCCATGGAATGTGTCCACATACACGTCTCAGGTTTTCGTGTGCAAAACTTGTGCTAACTTTACATGGTCAGGTGAGACATCTTGGTCCTGCAAACTGCTGTCTGACAGCCTTTATTGATGTCAGAATCTTTGTTACAGTGTAATCAATACATCAAAGGTCAGCAGATGTGAGGCAATACAATGACTTAAAAATATTGGTAAGTTGAAATTTATATTCTAAGTGATTATTGTAAGTTATTTCAAATATGACACATAAAATCATACATAAGACAAAAATGAATGAGAACATGCAAAACAGTCTGGAAACTATTTGTGAATTAATTTTTACTCTCTGCACATGAACATTAAAATCCAACACTATTAAGATAAACCCGTAATTTTCTGAAGGGCATTACTCTTGATCTGACTTCACAACAGTCCACATAGTTTACTGGAAAATTAGGGCTAGAACCTAGGGATAAAAACCTAAAAACCATTCTCTTTTCCACACTACACTTTGATACCCGCAACACCTGTGTCATGCAGACAAGGCAAGCCAAAGCGAGCACATGGCATTGCCAGGCTTCGCCAGCAGAGGGAGCTCCAGGTTGATGTGGATCTTCGTGGATTCTGAATCCTTTCAGGGAAAGCACAACACAGGTATTTATTTCTGACAGTGCAGTTGCCCTAAAGATCTTTTTTGTCATGCAGAATTCAGGCCCAAACTGAAAGACTTTAACATTCCGGATTACAGGAGAGATCCCCAAACAGAAACCTACCATTTTATTAAGTATCTTACTTAAAGATACAGCACCCAAAATACTGCAGGGAATTCACACAGCAGGGCTGTGCTAAGACTTCCTGAATACCCGAATACCGGGACTTAAAAACTACGCTGATAAAACTGTATCCACAGATTGCTGAGTGACTTGCAGGTCCTGAATGCATTTATCTTACTTTTGTCATAACAATGTAGGAAGCTGTCAGATGGTATTACCAAGACTGCCCGCCAATTTAAAATAATTACTTCATCAGCTTACACTTGGTACCAGTACCTAAAACCTCAACATGCAGCACCGGAGAATCTGCAGTCATTTGGTTTGCAATTCAGTGTAAATAAGCAGTTTATTTTGGGAATTTTGTTTTAATTTTAACAGAAATTTTATAAATAGCACTGCCCTTTACTCTTTAACCCTCAGTGTCTGGAAACTCAGCACCCTGAGGTCAGGGAGCAGCAATACTCTCACTGTCGAGAGAAAGCGCTGGGCCCCGGGCAGCTGCAGACTCTGCTGCTCACCAAGGGTGTGCCTGGGCTCCTGTTCATGCTGCCCCACACCTGCAGACAGGCCCCACACTCTGGCGACAATCCCACCCCCCCTACACAGATATTCAAAAAAATAGATTTTAAAAATAACTCTAAATGGTTCTAATATTGTAAAAGAAAGGCTCCTATTGAGAATCTTAAAACTTTAAGAGACGTAGAAAGGAAGGGAAGACCAGGGCTTTCTTTAAAATTATTTAGAATATGGAGCAGTCATTTGTTTTCACCTTGTTAGTCCATTTTAAACAGGCCAGCCTGAAGAAACGATACAATCTGGCACATTTTTATTCTGGAAGGTATGTGCAAGGGTATGTCTTTTATTTCCCCCAGACGAAATACATTTGGTACTTCTCTAATGTTCAGAATGGGAGCTATTGAAGGAATGGGGAAAGCCTCTTAAATATTTTGGTGGGGGTGGGAGGAGTAGAAACACTTTTAAAATACATCCTTAAATGTTCATGTAAGCATCATGATTTATAGCTGGTTGCTACAGCTCATGCCTGCAAACCCAGCTTCTCAGGAAGCTGAGGCAGGAGGATCCCAGGTTCAAGGCCACAGGCAGCCTGCATAAGATAGCGAGACCCTCTCTCAAAATAAAAATTAAAAATAGTGAGCTAGAGTCAGGCTTGTTGCCACAAGCCTGTCATCCCAGCAACTCAGGAGGTGGAGGCAGGAGGATCACAAGTTTGAGGCTAGAGGCAGCCTGCATAACTTATCGAGACCCTGCCTTGGGGTAAAAAAAAAAAATGTTCTAAAAGGGGCTGGTGGTGTAGCTCAGCAGTAGAGTGCTTGCAAAGTATGTGCGAGGCCTTGGGCTCAACCCCCTCCACCCCCCACAAAAAAAAAAAAAAAAAAAAAAAAACGAAAAACAAAAAAACGCCAAGGTTGCAGCTCAGTGGTAGAGTGCTTGCCTAGCACGCCTGAGGACCTTGGTCCAACCCCCAAGTACTGTAAATAAATAAAATGATTTATAAAATATATTACTGAATAGGAAAAAATCTCATGTTTTAAAATAGATTAATAACAATTCTAAAATTCTGGGCCCCATGAAGATTTGTTGAGGAAATTATTAAACAAATATCCAGGGCTTCCAGTGTCACGGCGCTCTGAAATATCTAAGTACACTGCCATCTTCCCTGCAGGGAACTTCAAACTCTTTCCAATCTGCGAAAAAGATTATTTGGTCTGGGTACAGTGGTGCATGCCTCCAATCCCAGTGACTCAGGAGGCAGAGGCAGGAGGATCCCAAGTTTGAGACTAGTGGCAGCCAGCGTAACTGAGCAAGACTCATGTCTGAAAAAAGTAAAAAGTGGGCTCGGGGTGCAGGTCGGTGGTAGAGCATTTGCGAAGTTTGTGTGAGGCCCTGGGTTCAACCCTCAAGTACTACCAAAACCAGACGAAATACATTTGGTACTTCTCTAATGTTCAGAATGGGAGCTATTGAAGGAATCACTCCTGCTAGTGGCTTGGAAATGGTGGACCACAAGTGGTGAAAAAGTTTTGGATGTGGAAGAGATGAACAGATTGAATCATTCCTTTTCACAGGCCCGTCCCACCCCATGCACAGGAATGGACTGGCCTCAGCTTTTCCACGGGATCCACGTGGACCTGGCCATGAGACCTGGTGTCCCTACAAAGAAACTGTACAGGTAGAGAGAGGGCATTTCCATGTGTTTAATTTTCTCCTTCGTAAGGGGAACTGGTACCATTTTTTATTAGTTAACAAGGTCACTAACTTCACAATTTCACTGAAACTCTGGTGCCAACTCCAAATTCTTCTTAAGACAAAGCAGATGTTTATGATGTAGTAAGAGCTGTTCCATGATTAATTTCAAAATGTCACCATCGAAATTCTTTCTGTGGCATACCAGCAAGTATAACACAGTGGCTTGGATGAGGGAACTTACTAATAAATGTAAGGGTTCAAAATATTTTACATAATAAATTCCTGAGAATCTGGTTTCCGGAAGAACTACTTTGGGCGAGGTAGGGAGCACTCAGGGTGGTATGGCTGCAGACAGGAAGAACTACTTCGATACTAAACACGGCACTTGAATTTGCTAATTCTGAGTAATTATCTTAGGAACAAGGACAAGATGACAATTGGCGGAAAACTCCTGAACGTTCAACTGCTCAGGGGTGGTCGAGTTTAGTTCAGAGTGTTTCTTATATCGAGCGCCCGCACACTACTCTGACAGACCAGCACTGTACCACAAAGCTCAGAGGATGGGAAATGCTCAGAATGCAGGGGAACAGCTCAAATGCAGCCATCCTGTCAAAGGCGGCTATGTTTTCTTTGATGCTTCTCGGTTGACTGTGTGTGTGTGACGTGTGGACCACTGAAGATTCCCACACACCACGTTCTTCAGGCACCAGGCACTGATCACAACATTAAACCATCAAGCATGCTTGTAAGTCAAGAGCCATTCACCGACTCAAAAGATCTATGCCTGAGATGTTTGCTGGAGCCAAAACTAGGATCGGGATTTCATTTAATTCATTAAGCTCTCTGGCAATTAAATGCATATCACTTATTTATGTCCTACAGCAGTAGCCCTGTGGCATCCGATCCCGTCAGATCTCGGAAGCTAAGCAGGGTCGGGCCTGGTTAGTACCTGGATGGGAGACCTCCTGGGAACACCAGAAGCTGTAGGCTTGGGAGAAGGACCTGGCAACCCCCTCCCAAAAAATCAATCTGCCGTTGAAAACCCTATGAACAGCAGAGAAACACTGACAATCGTGTTTCCCCTGTCGTACAGAGGGTCGCTATGAGTCGGATACCGACTCGACGGCACCTAACAACAACAACAACAACAACTTATTTATGATTATATTAAAAACACACGTGAAAGCCAGATGCAGTGACATACACTTACAATTCCATCGACTGGGGGGCAAAGGCAGGACCGCAGGTTAGAGGCCAGAAGCAGCCTACATCACTTAGGTAGACCCTGCCTCATGATAAATAAGAGGTAGGGGGAGGGACTGGGAGTGGAGCTCAGTGGTAGGGCACTTGCACTTGCAAAGTATGTGCAAGGTCTGGGGTTCAGCACCCCAGTACTACACACACACAAAGAAAAAATAAAAAACAGATGTGAAGATGTAAAAATGCTCACGGGTGTGTAAGGCACCACAGAATTACAATCACCTTGAACAAAGTCACTAGGTTCTGTCACCCATACACCAGCTTAACTAGGTATCAACCAGAAATAAAAAGGCAACATCTTAATTTTAAAGGCAGCATAGTAGAATGCTACATACAGAACTGCAATGAAAGAGAAAAACAATGAAGGAGAATATATATCAGTCTAATAGCCAGCTCTCAATCAGTTCCTTAGCTTTCAAAATCCCTAGACCTTACGGTTTGCACTCTTCTTCTTTGTAAGGAAAACGGAATTCAGAAGATTTAATGAAAATCTTAAATGATAAGGGTAATATGGTTAAGTAAACTTTTCATCCTGCTTAATCACCCTTTTATTATTAAAACTGTCTAAGAATTTTATTACTGGTATCTCAGAAAAATGTAAGAGTATTTTAAACCATCTAAAATCTTTGTGTTACTTTGTTTCTTCCGAGACATTTTATGAACCATTTCATACTTAATGGCTTGTGAGCAATCCCAAGAGTTGGGAATTTTGTGAAAAGTTGCTCAGATTGACAGATAAAGTGAAAAGGTCTGTATTAATTTCCAAATAAAGAAATGCATGGCGTGGTATCTCACAATGATTATACTCTAAAGTACCAATTAGAACGCATCAGAAACTAGAGCAAGTTGACACTCTACAATAAAGCAAATAATTTCCAGTTGGAGGGGCAGAAAATGTTAATATGCAATGTTCAAGACTACAAGAATCTTTGTAAAAGGAAGTAGCTAATAAGGTTTAATGATGCATGTCAGGAAGCCACAGTATGTAGGGAAACACAGCTGGCTTCATTTTGTAAACTATTTGATATACACATCTTTCTCGCTCACGACTATCAGCTGTGCCAGTGCCACAGGGGACAGCTTAGACTTCAAATCAGGATATTTTTCTTGTTCTCTAAATTACAAGTAAAATACATTAATATAATACGGTGCTGTAGGCTAGTGGCCTGATGAAAGTGTATCAGCTTGGGAAGGAGGATTAAAGAAGTCTTCTGTGAAATGCCGAGGAGACAATCTTGCCAGCCTAGATGGGCTGAGCACCAGGGCTGTTGGAACAAGTCATAAAACAGACAGACGCTCTGCCCTGCTGAATTAGTTACCAGCACTGTTCTTCATGCCGTAGGTATTAAAACACAAATGAACCTGAGCCGCTTCTGCTGCTAACCCTGCGTTCTTCTCCTGCCCCTTTCCAGAGCTGCATGTGCAGGCACAGGGGTGCCTGCTCCAGAAGGCAGCGCGTGCCTTGCTCCCCGAGTCTCAGCTATAAGGGCTGCAATGTGCAGGTGACAGCAATTAGCAGCAGATGACAGAAGCACTTTGAATTTGTACCAGATGGCAGCGAAGGGTCACTGGAAGCCAGCAAACCTTCCACAAGGAAACCCTTGTGTTAGGCACCCATCAGACTCAAAAGCTCTTAGAAACCAATTAATTATTCAACCACCAAAAGACAACTGCTAGGTCACAGGACTAATATCAAAATGCTGTTAAAGCTCTTGGAGCACACTTATTTCAAATGTAATTACACGTATCAGCTGTTAAAAACGTATGCCACATAATGATGAAAAGGTTGCCCTACACTAAAAGAGCTAAAATTCTAGTAATTAGTGAATCGTCTCTGGCAAAGTAACTTTGGGTGAGTATTGCTCATGGCTGAACCCAAAGCAGTCTGTTCTAAGCGGGATCTGCGCTGAGACCTCATCAGCATCTGGGCCGAGGGTGGAGACTGGAACAGCGACAGAGGAACTCCAGTACCAGCAGGGTAGAAGTCAGACAAGGCAGAGCTCCCAGGCTGCAGGGACCTAGCAGAGGCCTCAGGGTCTCCAGGGGCTTGTCAGGCTTCCTGCGTGGAGCCCAGTGTTCCGATGCTGTGGGTGGGCAGCACCGAGGGGAGGAGAGTCAGCAAGATTACAGGAAGGCCATGGCCTTCCCACAGGGGACGCTGATGGTCTAACTCAGTATTAGAATTCATCTGTTTATGTTCTGTATGGAAAAAATCTAGGCAAAATGCTTGAAACAGCAAACAAGTGGGTAAGTATTTCATTCTGACAAAATTAGTCCCACACCAACAGCACATAAGATGTTTAATTTTTCATTTATATTGCTCAAAAAATTTATAGCTGATTTCTTTCTTTTCCTCTTAGGACCTTTAGCAACATACAACTCAACATCCCTTTATAGTTAACGGCATGCTTTTGCACAGTCTATTACTTGGCTTTCCTGACCTATCCCCTCTTAACTATTTCTGCCTGACTTCTAATGGGGCCACGGTTTCTAACCGAGGACTCGGCTCCCGGCCGACCTTCTGCCACCTCCTCCAGTGTTGCTTCCTTGACCCAACGTTGCCCACTGCTAAAGCTGACCGAGCCCCTGACATGTCCTGGAAATGATATTATTTGCACTCTCATAATCTGATGTCTGTGGATGGACTTCCACTAACTAGTCAGACTTCCATCGGGAGTATGAAAATAGAGTGCTTGGATCGTTATCAAAATGGTTTCTTTTACTATTTTTATTTAATTTGGCAAGGTTTGGTCAACTGGCATCAATTACTACTCTTCAAGAACAGACTAAATAAACGCATGTTACAGCTCAATGACCCATGGGAAGTAAATTCTTAGAAGCAGGCATGAGACAGGGCACCTCGTCTTCCTCTGCCTGGCTCACCCCAGAGCATTCTCTACTGAGCACCACAGGCCTGGGCCTTGCACACTGGGAAGAGACTGAGCCTGGAACCCAGGCAGCAAGGGCAGCCCCGCTGGCCCTGGTGGGGGCCGTGGCAGAACACGCCTCTCCAGGGACCTCCGTCCAGAGCCCAGGCTCAAAGGGGCTGCCCACCTCACATGCCTCTTCACAGCACTTAACTGAAGTCTAAGGCCCACAACACAGTGCTCTCAAGAAGACAGCAGGGTTAGGAATGTCCCCCCTGAACGATAAGCATAGAACTCAATTGCCAACGCGCTAAATGATACAGGAAGCGAGGGGGATGTCTGCAACAAGCCCACGTCATCGGACGGCTCTTCAGCAGTGAGGCGCTGCAGGTGAGCTAATCTCCCCGTAATCTCCTCTCGAAGTATGGCGTAATGGTGGGAAATGGCACCACCATGACCAGAATGCAAATGAATGAGTTCTCCAGTGGCCACTCAAGGCCCTGCCCTACACAGAGCGCACACCGCCTTGCCTCCCTGTCACCACCGCGGACCTCACGGGACCGGACACCTACACCCGGACCCTGCAGCCTGCTGTCAGGAGGGCGGGAGCGCTCAGTGCACACGGGAGACACAGAAACCTGGTCTGTTTTTAATTCATGACCTTGGCTTCAGCACTCGCAGCCAAAAGGGGCCAGGTGCTGAGAGGCTGGAGGGGCGGCACAGGCTCCTGGGCAGCCTCCCTTTCTGCGCTCGTGGGCCCGCTGGTGCCCACCTGCATGGCACCGTCAGGCATCACTCGCAGAGGCCTTCAACAGAAGCTCTTTCAAAGTGTCTGGTTCTCAGGCTGAGACCCAAGCCCTTCCTTCCCTCCTGAACCCGTTTTATGACTCAAGACGTGCTCAGGGGTCACCTGCCTGGGGGGTCTGTAATTGCTCAGTTAAATGCATCCTGTGCCTTTCTGGTCTTCCTGGTAGGAGGCAAACACACACATTTCTGCTATGATTTGATTCGTAGTTTTTACCACCCCCACTTACTTTCAAATCTCTGCACAAATGCCTCTGTACAGTAAACCATTTCGACACTGCAGATCTTCCCCCTTTTGAAACCCACTCAATTATAGAGAAAACCTCTTGCCAACAGTTCATGCTGGTCCCTAGATCCTCGGCCATTCCTCAAAAAGCACCACCCAATGGCAGGAGGAAAAGAAGACCCTACTTGCTGCCCATCCTAGCTCTAGAGTAGAACGGGGAGAGGAGGCGTGAAAGCCAAGGCCCAGGACAATCGAGGACACAGCAGGGGATGTCTCAGGCTGGGGGAGAATGTGGAGCCACCCACAGACAACTATGGGAGAGCAGAAAGGCTCTGGGTCATTCCTGGATGTGGTTGAGTGCTTTACAAACAGCTGCTGCCAGGATCGGGACGCAGCACACAGTCAGCACCAACTGTATCTCAATGCTCAGGATCAGGCTGCATCTTGCTGGCAGCAGCAGCAGCCCCAGGTGCTGCGAGCTAAAGTTGTGTGTTGGCTTTCCTGTGGTCCTGGGTGTTTGCATCTGCTGCACAGGGCCCACACTGCTCTCCTCACATCGGCTGGGGGCTACTCTCTCCACAAGGAAGACAACAGCAGCACCCTGACAGAGAGCAGGCAGGAGGTCACTGTGGAATCAGCTGGCGGCTGGCCAGGTAGGGTAAACCTCAAAATGACAGTCTTTAACGTCTGAACACGGTTGGATCTACAGTTATAATGCAAAGGAGGTAAACTCAGTATCTTACTGGATAACCAGTCTGGAAATAAAACGCCTTACTATCATTTTAAAGTCAAAATGTATACCAAAAAGAAGTTTTACCTTTATAGAGCAGCAAGCAGAAAATAAAAAATAACTTAAAAGATAACAACTGAAATACATAAAAAGATTTCAAAGGCTGAGGCTAGGCGTATATAGCTCACCAACAGAATGCTCGCCTAGCATATTCAGGGCCTGGGTTTGATACCCAGCAAATCCCTCCATCAAACCAAACTAAACCAAACAAGTCTTATTGGGCTGGCGAAACAGCTCAGTGGCAGACAGCTTACTTGGCATGAACAAGACCTTGTGTCCCACTCACAGCATAAGAAAAAACAAGTTTAAAAAAAAAAAAAGATTTCAAATGTCTAAAACCAATTCAAAATTGTATGAAATTTCTATGGAAAAAAAAAACCCCAAAGAATATTATTCAACACAATATTCATTGATTAAAGGCTGTATATTATAAAAATTCTCTCCAAAGCTCTATAAAGATAAAATGAAATCCTAATCAAACTCTCTCCCGTAATCAAAACAGTTTAGCGTGAAAAGAGATTAAGAGACCAGTGGAAGAGGAGGCCCCAAGGCCCACTCACGGCACACCGACAGAGGACTCATTAAGGAGCTGGTGCTGCCTGGGCATGGCAGCCTCTGAAGAGGGTGAGGAGTTGATAGGGGAAAGTGTTATTGGGGTCCCTGTTCACATCATACACCATAATAGTGACAGATGGCCAGAAATCTTACCAAGAAAGGTAAGCACTGAAGCATCACAAGATAACACATGGGAGCATCTTCACAGCCTGGAGGAGAGAAAGATTTCTGAGGCTGTAAAAGGGGAAGATCCACTGTGTCACCTTAGAACAAAGGGCTGGGCTCATCACAACGTCACCAAGAGAAGGCAGCCCAGAGTGGGGAAAACGATGCACATAAGCGACAAAGGGCTCACGTCCAGTTGCACTGAGAGCAGAAGAGTAAGGGGAGGGCTCATAACCCACACAGGAACGGCATAGAGGGGCAGTAATTCTCTAGCCAAGACACTCAGACAGCAGAAAACCCAACTCACCACACGGGGACTTTGGAGACTAACAACAGTAGCCTATCACCACATTCCTCTGAGCCCATACATAAAATAGAGTTAAACCAAACAGAAAATGAAGATACAGACAAGGCCATGGAGAAACCTAAGCTCTCCCACAAGGCTGTGGGAGTAAAACTTGGTGGAGTCACATGAAATAAGCACAGATAGGCTGAATGACCCAGCACAGATCTCCCAGACAGGCATGCAGGAACGCAGCAAGGGAACCCAACACACACCCAGCGTACAGATGGCCTCACAGCAAAAGGTTCCAAAGAGCTAGAGGTCCACCAAGTGCAGAATGGCGGCTTCATACTGTGGACACGCAATCGTGAATAAATCTCTGGCACATGTTATTATACAAAAGAAGGACAAGAGAGTATGTGTTAATCCCATTTTTGTAGACTTCAAAAGTACATGAAATGCACAGCAGGGAGGTCACAGTGGTAGAGGAAGCAGGGCAAACTGTTTCATGGCGGTGGACCCACCCTGAGCGGCTCACTTTGTGAGATTCAAGAAGCCGCACTACTTTAAGTCGGCACGATTTGGGGCATCTGTTTGACGCTACGAAAGCTGAAAAAAAAAAACAAGTGCAGCAGAGAGCAAGAACTGGCCAGGTGCTTCCTAGCTCAAGGACAGCACAGCTTCTCTGCACAACGGCTTCAGATAAAGTGCTGACCACATAATACACACAGGAAACTTACTTTAGAGGAAAAAGAAATGGAAGCAATACTGGGCTCCACACGGTTACATAAATATCCGTGAAACATGAGAATGTGAGAGGGTGATAAATAAAATAGTTATAAAATATTTTACATAGATAAAACCAGCAAGGAGCTGTTACACACAGAGCTCACTGCCATCTGGGCCAGTGAATTGCACATTGCAGTTTATTATACTACTCAAGCCGCACAGAGTGGCAGGCAAGCAGCATGCCAGGTTTTGGTGAAGGTGACACTGCAGTGCCTAAAAATATGAAGCTGGGAAAGGAACTCAATGATGCTATCGCAATAAGCCACCTGCAGTACAGCAGTTAAATGAAAACAGGAGGTCTGGACGAGTGTGCGTGTGTGACGTGAGCACACACACACACCTCACCCCTCACAGTGACTCATTCATGGAGTGGGACTAGAAAGACGACAAAAGTTGCAGGAACGTCACTATCTAAATTTCTTGAGTTGTTGTTGTTAGGTGCTGTGGAGTTGTGTCCAACTCAGAGAGATCCACATAGTGTTTTCAATGGCTGATTGTTTTGGGATTGCCTCAGGAGTAGATTGCCACGTCCTTCTCCCATTCTCAGTTATTGCTGTTGTTGGGTGCTGTCGAGTCAGTGTCTGACTCATAGCGACCCTACATATAACAGAAGTCAGTGCTTCTCTGCTATTCATAGGGTTTTCAATGGCAGATTGTTTTTTCTGGGAGTGGGCTGCCAGGTCCTTCTCCCAATCTGAGTTATTAGGATGTGTTAAATCCAGAAGTTATCAAAATACTTGAACTCCTGGACTCTGGGTTGAGAATACAGTGCAGTGGATGAGTGTCTGAGTAGCATGTGTGAGGCCCTGGGTTTTATCACTGGAAAGAGAGGAAGAAAAAAAGAAAAAGCCCCTGCGCCACCCAGAGCCTCCACTGTGCTCTCCTCCACGCTTGTCCCACTCCGACATTTTCTTGGGGCCCTTCCCCTTGTGCTCTCTTTCTCCTACCTGCCAGACTGCCTCTGTGCCCTGCGCAGCACCTCAGCCTCTCTCCACACTCATGGCCACGTGCCTGGGCTCACACCCACACACCAGCCCAGTGTCACAGGCCTTTTCCAGGGCAAGCATTTGACTTCCTCTGGCTTCACTGAAGACTCTGCACACCTGAATGCAGTTTTCTAGAACTCATCCAGATTCGGTTCCCTTAGCTTTCTCCATCTATGGTCTGCCATCCTGTCCTTGGGCTTAGAGGACACTCAGGTGTGTTGTTATAGTTGTTAGGCGCTGTTGAATCCTGTCCAACTCATAGTGACCTTATGTACAGAAGAAATGAAACGCTCTCCAACACTAACTCATAGTGACCTTATGTACAGAAGAAATGAAACACTCTCCAACACTGACTCATAGTGACCCTATGTACAGAAGAAATGAAACGCTCTCCAACACTGGCTCATAGTGACCCTATGTACAGAAGAAATGAAACGCTCTCCAACACTGACTCATAGTGACCTTATGTACAGAAGAAATGAAACGCTCTCCAACACTGACTCATAGTGACCTTATGTACAGAAGAAATGAAACGCTCTCCAACACTGAC
>VMDO01000900.1:56692-173525 GCA_007922755.1 Pedetes capensis | reverse complement strand
ATAGTGACCTTATGTACAGAAGAAATGAAACACTCTCCAACACTGACTCATAGTGACCTTATGTACAGAAGAAATGAAACGCTCTCCAACACTGTGCAGGCACACCATCTTTTTTATGTTTAAACCCATTGTTGCAGACGCTGTGCCAATCCATCTGGTTGAGGGTCTTTTTTCATTGACCTGCCATTCTCCCAACCATGATGTCCTTCTTCAAGGGTTGGTTCCTCCTGATAACATGTCAAAAAGATGCAGTCTGACCATTCTTGTATTCAAGGACCATTCTGGTTGCACCACTTGTAGGACAGATCTATTGGTTCTTTCTGCAGTCCGTGGTACAGTCGATATTTATCTCCACAATTCAAAAGCATCAGTTCTTCTCCTGTCTCCCATATTCACTGTCAAGCTTTCACAAGGACATGATGCAACTGAAAACATCATGGCATGAATCAGGCACACCATCTTCAATGTGACATCTTTCCTTTTCAACACTTCAAAGAGGTGTTGCAAATCTTTAGCCACAGATTTTCCCAATGTAATGCATCTTCTGATTTCTTGACTGCTACTTCCATGGGTGCTGATTGTAGAACCAAGTGAAGCAAAATCTTGGACAATCTCAATTTTCTCTGTTTACCAAAAAGTTGCTTATTGACCCAGTAATAAGGATTGTTTTGTTGATGTTGAGGTACAATCCAAACTGAAGGCAGTGTTCTTTGATCTTCATCAATAAATGTTTCAAATACTGTCCAATTTCAGCAAGCAAAGTTGTGTTACCAGCATAATGCAGGTTAATAATGAGTCTTCCTCCAATCTTGATGCCACATTCTTTATACAGTCCAATTTCTCAGATTACTTGCTCAGCACAGAGATTGGAGAGGTATAGTGAAAGGATACAGCCCTGGTGCACATCCTTCCTGATGTTAAACCAGGCACTGTTTCCTAGTTGTGTTCGAACGACTGCCTCCTCTTCCAGGTATAGAATCCTGACAAGTGTAATTAAGTACTCTGGTATTCCCATTCTTCACAAAATTACCCATAATTTGTTGTGATCCACAGTCAAATGCCTTTGCATAGTCAGTAAAACATAGACAACTTTCCGGTATTCTCTGCTTTAGGCTAATATCCATCTGATCAGCAGTGACGTCCCTGGTTCCACCCTCTTTTTGAATCCAGCTTGATTTTCTGGCAGTTTCCTGTTAATATACTGCTGCAGTCACTACTGAATGATCTTTAGCGAAATGTTACTTATATGAGAGAATAATTATATTGTTTGATAATTTCTGCATTTGGTTGGATTTCCTTTCTTGGGAATAGGCTCAAATATAGATATCTTCCAGTTAGTTGGCCAGGAAGCTGTTTTCCAAATCTCTTGACATAAACAAGTGAGTACCTCTAGCGCTGCACCTGTTTGTTGAAACATCTCTATTGGTATTCCATCAATTCCTTACACCTTATGTTTTGCCAATTCCTTCAAGGCAGCTTCTACTTCTTCCTTCAGTACCATTAGTTCCTGCTCATACACAACCTCCTGAAATGGTTGATCATCCACTAATTCTTTTTGGTATAGTTCCTCTGTGTATTTCTTCAATCTTCTTTTGATGTTTCCAGTTTATTTAATATTTTCCCTGTAGAATCCTTCACCATTGCCACTAGAGGTTAGAAGTTTTTCTTCAGTTCTTTAAGCTTGAGAAAACCACAGCATGATCTTCTCTTTTGGTTTTCTACCTCCGACTCTTTGCATGTGTCATTATTTTTGTCTTCTTGGGCTGTCTTTGAAATCTTCTGTTTAGTTCTTTGTCATGTGTTCCTTTTACTTTAGCAGCTTCACATTCAAGGGCAAGTTTCAGAGTGTCTTCTGTCATGTAATTTGGTCTTTTTTTTTTTTTCCTGTCTTTAATAATCTTTTGCTTTTCTCATCAATGTCTTTGATGTCATGCCATCTTTCATCTGGGCTTTGATCATTAGTATACAATGCACCAAATCTCCTTGAGATAGTCTCTAACCTCAGGTGGGATATACTCAAAGTTACACTTTGGTCTTTGTATACTTGTTCTAATTTTCTTCAGTTTAGACCGGTATATGAGCAGTTGATGGTCTGATCCAAAATCAGCACTTGGTCTTGCTCTGACTTTTGATATTGAGCTTTCCCATCCTGTCTTTCCACTAATGTAGTCAATTCGGTTCCTATATGTTCCATCTGGTGGTTCCACCTGACTCCTCCCTCTTCTCAGAGTATCCCATGGCGAGGCTCAGGGATTGTTTACTTAAATGGGCAATGCCCTGTGTTCCTTAGAGCTGCAGCTCCTTAATTTCCCCAGACTGCTGGTGGAACGGGGGGTGGGGGGTGTGGGGGGAGACAGTGATCCTTTGCCCATGCTAGCCTTTACAATGTTGCTTTTCTTCTACAGGCTTTGGCTGTGTATTCCTGTAGTACTGGTTCTGAGGTCAGTCTGGGATTTTCACTCATCTGCTCTGCATCTTAGAGGTATCCCAATTACTGGCACGGGTATCTGTATTTTCCTGTTGGGGCAGGCTCTTCCAGACCCTAAATCTTGTACCCTGCAGTCCTTCTTGCCAAGAGATCACAGAGGAGATGGTCTGTATCAGCTGAAGCACTCTAGTCCACGAATTAGCTCCCAATAGTTTATAGTGAAGTTTTTATTTTGTGTATGCCAGGTTCTGTGCACAACTCCTTCATGTGGATAGAGGTTCACCCCATACTGGCTGATGCTCGTTCAGAGTAGGTGCCTCTGATGTGGTGCCCTGCTGGTTCTACTTCTCCATTATTAAACTCTTTTGCTTTTGGTCTGGTGTAGTAGCACAGTCTGTTTTCCCTGCGTTTAAGGAGCTCTCCCATATTACTTTATTCTGAGTAAATCTTGGAGACTGTTCCTAACTCACTTTTTTTCCCTACTTAAAGCTTGGCTGCTTTCAGTCTGCCATCTTAACCCAAGAATCTTTTATCTGGAGGTAGTGTCCAAGTCATGCTGGCTGCCTCTGGCCTCAAACCTGAGATCCTCCTTCCTGCACCTCCTAAGTCACGGGGGTTACAGGAATGAGCCACCGCATGCGGCTTTATCTTTTCAAAGAACCAACTCTTAGTGCCATTAATTCTTTGTATTGTCCTTTTAGTCTCAATTACCGTCAAGGCAGAGATTAATGAAATAATGTTTTGGGGTTGGCTGCTTGTTGTGTTTGGAGTGCCTTGAGGTGTATACTTAAGTTATTTAATTGGGTCTTTCCTGTATTTTTAATGTAGGCACTCATGGCTATGAACTTCCCTCAGAGAACTGCCTTTGCTGTATCCCATAGATTTTGGTAGGTTGTGTTTTCATTACTATTTGATTGAAGGAACTTTTTAATTTTCTTTCTGATTTCTTCAGTGACCCATTGATCATTCAGAAGCGTGTTAATATTCATGTATTTGTAACATTTTTGCGGTTTTCCTTCCTTTTGACTTCTACTTTTATTCTATTGTGATCTGATAAGGTACAGGGGATGATTCTCTTGTTTTGTATTTGGTGAGGTAATATTTGTGGACAAACATGGTTTATTTTAGAAAAAGTTCCATGTGCCGAGAAGAATGTGCATTCTGCCTATGTAGGATGAAAAATTCTGCAGATGTGTTAGATCCAGTTAATCTACAATGTTATTTACATTAATCATTTCCTTGTTGATTTTTTGCTTTGTTGACCTACTGAAGAGAGTGAGGTATTGAAGTATCTGGTCATTATTGTATCTGGACTTATGTGATCCTTTACTGCCAGTAAATTTGTTTTATGATGTTAGGTGCTCCTATTTTGGTGCATAGACACTGACTAATGTTATGTCTTCTTGGTTGATTCTTCCCTTCATTAATATGTAGTGACCTTCTAAATCTCTTGATGAGTTTGAGATTGAAGTTAAGTTTGTCAGACTAGTATAGCTACCTCCTTTTTTGGTCTGTTTCCTCATGCTTGGTATACTGTTCTCCAATCTTTTGTTTTCAGTCTACTTTAGTCCTTGTGGATAAGTCTCTTGAATCCCACATATTGAAGGTTCTTGTTTTCTAATCTAGTTGGTCAATCAGTGCCTTTTAAATGATGAGTTAAGTCCATTTACATCTAGGGTATTTACTGAGAGGCATTTGGTGTTCTGCTTGTTTCATTGGTTGTTTCTCTATCGGCTTTTGAGTTTGCTTGATATCTTTTTGTCCCCCTTTCAACACAGCTGAGGCTGTGTTGTCTATTAGGTCAGATATACTTTCTTCTTAATTAGCTTGTTTTGTTCATGCATTCCTCTCATGTGTTTTATTCATTCCTGTGGTCATGCATTTGAGTTTGTCTTTCTTCTTCAGTATGTAGAATTTAAGAATTCTTTGCAATGCTGGCTTGGTGGACACGTATTGCTTAAACTTGTATATATCATGGGAAGTATTAATCTATTTTAAAGGATAACTTTGCTGAGTGTATTATTCTTGGATGGTTATTTGTTTTCAGGACTTAAAAAATGTCTGACCATGCTTTCCTTGCTTTTAGGGTTGATGCTAAAAAGTCAGCTGTTATCCTGATGTTTTTCTCTTGCATCCTTTAAAACTGTTTCTTTGCTTTGTAGATTTAGCATTCCAAATAAAATGCCTTGTGGAGAGGATCTGTTATGGTCTACTCTATTCGGAGTTCTGTATACCTCTGTTGTTTGGGTGTCTATTTCTTCCCTTAGGTATGGGATGTTTCAAATATTATTTCAATGAATAGATTTTCTATGCCTCTAGTGTTAGCTCCTAATACCCCTTGTATTTGTACGTCTCTTCATTCTATCAAAGAACTCCTAAAATGTTGGTCATGGTTTTTTTTTTTTTCATTCTTAGTATCTGAGTAAGGTCTTCAATTTTTTCTTCTGTCTCTGATATTCTGTTTTCAGCTTCATCCAATGTGGAAACACCAGATTCTACTGTCACTTTTAGCTTAGCAACTGTTTTTAAGATCTAGGATTTCTGTTTGGTTCTTTTTTAGGATCTCAATTTCTTTGTTGAATTCTGCTTCTAAGGTGGACATTTTTTTGCCCAATGTTTCAATTACATTCATCTGTTTGTGCTATCTTTGAGATCTTTTAACTTACTTATAACCAGGCTTCTAATTTATTTTTCTGACATTTCTAACATTTGCGGGTCTTTTACTTCATTTCTCACAGGATTATGGCGAGTGGGGTATCTCCTTCATCTTGCTTTTTCATATTTTGTATGGTTTTGGGCATTCCTTTGTCTGGTTATTAGTGCCTTGTGTGTTTGGAGTTATCCTTGGTTTAATGCCTTCTTTTGAAATCTTGGTCTCAGTATCACTCAGAACACAGAAAGCATTCTGCCGCTAAGGTAATAGCTTTGTCTGATTTCACCTTTATAATCATGGTTAATCTTGTTTGGACCCAGGTGCTCTTTAAGAAGTTACCTGAGGGGGGCCGGGCATGGTGGCGCACGCCTGTAATCCCAGTGGCTTGGGAGGCGGAGGCGGGAGGATCGCAAGTTCGAGACCAGAGGCAGTCTGCGTAATTTAGTGAGACCCTGTCTCAAAATGTAAAAAAAAAAAATGGGCTGAGGTGCAGCTCAGTGGTCCAGCACTTGCAGAGCATGCAGGCTCGAGGCCCTGGGTTCAACCCCCAGTACCGGGAGAAAAAAAAAAAAAAAAAAAAAAAAGAAGTTACCTGAGGGAGGGGTTTGTTAGGGATAGCAACAAATAGGTTTTGAGGGTCAATATTAGTATAGTATAGGCATTGATGGCTGAAAGATAAAGGTCTAGACAAGTGGATGGGGAGCAGGTGCAAGAACATGATGAGATAGGGATAAGAAAGAAGAGCAACCAGGGGATAGTGTTGAAGTATGAGTGAGAAAATCAGCAGAACTATCAATCTACTTGCTCCTTTAGTATTACTATCAATGACTGGGGTAACCTAGGAAGAAAAATGGTTAAAGATTATGACTTGTGAGAAGGATGAAGAAAGGTATCAAAGTCTAAAGAAACAGAAGAAGAAAAAAAGTGGTGTAGAGGAAAGCAGAAAAGAGAACAAAAGAAAAACCAAACAGCCCAGCAAAAAAATAACCAAAAATCAAAAGCCACAAAATTACAAACATACAAAAGGGGGGAGGGAGAGAAAAAACTAGTCCAAAACAGATCAGCCAATGCTGACTGATTCAGCCTGGGTGTTAGTCACCAGGCTCCGTGAGTCGCGCCTGCCCTACAGATGTTGCCAATCAGCAGGCGAAGTTGTCACTACCAGGTGCAATTGCAAATCAGTTCTTAAGAGTGGGTGTGTGCCCTTGAAATCCGTCCACATCCCCATGGGACAATCCCACTCCGGGCCCCTTGTCCCATGTACTACCATGATCCTCCACCCGCTGTCCGCCGAGTCCCTGCAACCCTGGGAGCTGCATTCTGGAATCTGCTCCACTGAGCACTGAACACCACCCAACTGCACACCAGGCTCTCTCCCCCAAGGGTGGTTATAGCCTAGCAAGCCAGGCCTGTGTTGTCCACTGCAGTGACCTGAGCTCATGCTGTGGGAGGCAACCTGGGAAGAGGTGCTTCTGAGGGGTACCCCACTGTGACCCACTCCTCCAGTGGTGAGTTAGGAGCTCTCCTAGGTGTTTTTCTGTTCTTATGCAGATTAGTCTGGCTTCAGGGGGATCCCAGGGGCGTTACCTCCCTAAGTCCACTAAGCCTCTCCATCCTTGGGCTCTGTTCCTCCCCTCTACTGTGCCTTTGGGTCTCTCAGCCCAGCCCAGCCTCAGTCAATTCTCCAGTCTTGCTCTTTCCAGGTCCGCTGCACAGCACTGGGACCCAGGGCAGCCACCCAGAGAGTCCATGTTCCTGGAGCAAGCTTGGTAACAACCAACCCTTCCCAGCAGCCGGCAGCTTGCCCCAGTGTGTGTTTATTGGGGTTGGTCTGGCTTGCAGATGCACCTGGAGACCGTGGCACCTTAAGTGCTTGGGGTTAGGGGCATGAGTAATAAAAGGGGTCCCTGGGCATCCCTGTTCCCTGCTGGCACTGTGGCAACGTGTTCCTAAAGCCCCCATCCTATGGTTAGTTTTTGTTTGTCAACAGCCTGCTGTGCAGTGTGGGGGCTCCTGATCACCTGTTAAGGCGACAGTTTTCCTTCCCCACTGGGGTGGGTTATCTCAGGCTTTCTAATGTCGTCCTTGCTACATCTTCCCGGTTTTTCTTCTTCTTCTTCTTTTTATCTGCACTTGAGACTATCTACCCAATTCACGTCATTTTTTCCTCGTCTCCCCCTTTTGCTTTTTGCTGTTTCTCTCTGTTCAGCATAAAGTCTACATGTTGCTATCTTAGCTCTGCTGTTTCACTGGACCTCCAGGAGGGTGTTACCAATCCGCCATCTTCCTGACCTCATGGGTAGGTATCACCTTTATAGGATAGACAGACAGGAAAAGTACAACTTCATTTTCCTATCAAAGTTTTAAATTTTCTAAGGGAAAATATTTTTGGTTGGATCCTACTTAACTCATTAAAACTAACAATTAGAGCTAGGCATTGTGACACATGCCTATAATCCCAGTGACTCCAGAAGCTGAGGCTGAAGGATCAGGAGTCCAACGCTACAGGCAGCCTATGCAATTTAAGGAGACTGTGTCTCAAAGTAAAAAACAAAAAAGTGGTAATTTAGTGGTAGAACACTTGCCTAGCAAGCATGAGGCCTTGGGCTCAACCCCCCTAGTACTGCAAAACGAAAGAAATTACCAACCAGTATGTCAGATTTACACTAAATCACACTCAAGCCTTTGCAACTCTGCTTCCTCACCCCACAACTACTACCTGAGAGGGTGGGCAAAGGGAACTTCATGGTACCAAAGGATAATGAGATTGCCTGTGATGCCCACAGCAACCCACATGATGCCAGCTCCCAGCGCTACAGTCCTGCTACAGTGCCATGCAGGCTGCTGGCTGGTCCCCAAAGTCTGCTCTCTCCTTGGGGCACAGAGGTGTGTAGCACTTGTATGACCCAGGAGCCTGTGGGGTCTTCGGTCGGCCAGGCCGGGCTGACTAAGCTGGCAATCACAAGCATCCTCCAAGAGCTGGGGCTCATCTACGGGGTTGCTCACCTCCCAGCGCAACATGTGAGAACCCAGCTTGCTCCCACACCTCGCCTGCGAGACCTGGGACGAGGCAGAAACCCCATACCCTGCCTTCTTCTGGTTCTCCAGCTCATCTCCCCTCTTGCCCAGCACAGCTTCCAACCAAAGTGCTACAACAGGGCAGTGTGAATGTGTTGCCTCGCTCTTTCCTAACACTCATCCTTTAGGCTCTGTCTTGATTCCCCTTATGACTTGGCTTCTTGAATCTCAGTAGTACCTAGCTCTTCCAAATCAAAATTCTCTGCTTTCAAGACTAGAGCCAAGACTTTTTAAAATTGATATACTATATTAGAAACTCAAATGCTCAACACCAGACACAATATTTTCTTTACATTAGTGTTTTAAAATCTCTGGTCCTCTTGCAGCTTCTGACTATATTTCTGAGCGTTTAAGACATGTCAGGTAGTGTATTTTCTAAATGTTCTACATGTGAAACACACAGTACTATCATCTGACTCATGCCAAGGTTAAGTAATTTACCAAAGGTTAAAGGGCTCTACTAGATACAGCCAGGACCCAAAGTGGAGATGACAGGCTCTAGGTCCCTGATCATAGGTCAGCCATCTGAAACGGGCCTCATGGTTCCTTCCTCTGAACTGCCTCCTATGGGGAAGCAGCACAGTCATGTGCACACATCAGCACTCAGGAGGATCCTTGGTCTCAGGGAACTTCCCCACACTATTTACAAGTACAAAGCTTTGCTCATCATCAATGGCATCTACGCAGTAAATTGACACTGAAAGATTTTATGCAGAAAAGAAACAACTTTGCATGAAATTAGTAACATAAGTAAATAGCTTGATCCGTATACAATAACCAGAACTGAGAACTCAGCTCAAACAAAACCAGAAGCAGGTAGACCAACAGCCAGCCAAGGAACCCAGCCTCCAAGGGCAACAGGGGGAACAGCAAAGAATTCCATTTTTCCTTGAAAAATATCATAGTATTCATAAGATGGCAAATGATACACTTTTATATTCCTTGAACTACTTATATTCATGTTAAAGAGGGAAATAAAACCATTCACTCCTAATAGTTACATAATATGTCTTTCTCGAGCAATGTAAAATTCACTTTATAGAATAGCTTCGGATCCAGAGTCCCTTTCTTTTCTTTAATGTACTTAACTCAGGTTTAAAACAAAACCAGGGGACGAGGGGTGTGATTCAGGGATAGAGTCTTGCCTAGCATGCCAGAGATCCTGGGTTCAATTCCTAGCACTGCAAAAAGAAAAACCAAGACAATAACACAAAAACAGAATATGGTTATAACCTAGAATGTAAATAAAATCCTAAAAGCAACACAAACAGAATACTGAAAAATGTTCAGGAATTTATGTGTGTGTTATACTGGGGCTTGAACCCACGGCCTCACATTGCTTGGCAAGCACTCTACATCTGAGCTGTACCCCGAGTCCATTTCTTACTTTTTGTTTTGAGTCAGGGTCTAAGTTACACAGGCTGTCAAACTTGTGTTTTCATGCCTCTGCTTCCCGGGTTGCTGGGATTACAGGCATGAGCCACCACACGGGGCTCCATTTGTTTTTGTTTCAGGGAATTAGCACCCATAAATCACCAACTAAGTTCAGGAGCGAACCTGGCCGTGGAGTAACTACTGACTGAAGCACGTGCAGAAGCTCTCAGTCCAGTCTGCTTCTCACACCCAGGAGCATCCGCAGCAGCCGAGTCGCCTGCCGATGAGGCAGCTCACACTCAGCCTGCTGGAGAGAGGCACCCAAAAGACGCAAGCGCATCATCAGCCACTGAGATTACATTCAGAGGAGTCATTTTTCTTTATATTGTTTGGAATTAAAAACACATTAAAGCAACCCATGATGAAAATTCTGTCCTCTATATTGTGTGTTTCAGACCATGTCTGTATCTTAAGGCTATGAAATAATTTTTTTGTAATTGTATTAAGAAAACAAATTATTGACTTTAACTTAAAACTGTTGCTGGAATGACTAAGTAATTCACACAAAGCAAATCTCTCTCTAAATTGCATCATATATAAGTTGCTCAGTCCCACGGGTCAATGAACTTCATATAGTGATGTCATACTCGTAACTTTTCCACTTCTAATTTTTACATCTTCATTTTGGGATGGAAGTGTGTATCTGATGTACAGTAATCACATGACTGTGACAGTGTGAGCTGTCGACATTAATGCAGTGATAAAAACAGATTTCACATCAGCATCATCAGCAAATTTAACAGAAATCTGGTTGTGTGACTTAAAAGTTTGAATTCTAGGCCTAGCTTCTTGTATCTGTTCTTTATGTTAATTTGGAACATTAATCAACAAGAAAAGAGTATCACTGATGCCAGCATAGAGTCACAACTAAAATAAATCGTTATTAAGGCTTTACTATGTACGAAATGCCTGCAGTGGTAGCCCTGTGGCATCTGATCCTGTCAGATCCTAGAAGCTAAGCAGGGTCGGGCCTGGTTAGTACTTGGATGGGAGACCGCCTGGGAACACCAGGTGCTGTAGGCTTGGGAGAAGGACCTGGCAACCCACTCCCAAAAATCAATCAGCCATTGAAAACCCTATGAACAGCACAGAAGCACTGACAATAGTGTTTTGCCTGTTGCACGCAGGGTCGCTATGAGTCAGACACTGACTCAACGGCACCTAACAGCAGCAACATGTACAAGATACAGAGAAAGAGGCGGAAAACAAATGTATCCATGATGAATTCACTCTTTTGGTCAGAATCTCCTCAAAAGAAGTGCTTGTTTCTGATCACCAATGACAATCGCTGCAACAGGCAACCCCCTTCTCTGAGGCTGAGCCTTCCTAGTGACAGACGGATTTCAAGAGGAAGGAACACGGGTGTCGGGAGCTTATCCATCCCAGGTTATAAGGACAGTAGTTGGTGGGAGTGGTGCATGAGAGATGGAAGCCCATGCTCAGGATTTCGTTTCGGCACCCAAAGTCACCCATGGCTTTCTCCGTGAAGGTGAAAGCTCTCTTCCAGTCTGCTCCACCCATCCCAAGGATTGAGGAAACACTACTGACCATGCCGAGCACCACAGGCAGCACTAGGAGAGGACGTGTGATGTTGACTGACTCTTCCATCCTAAAGACAAGTATTAGCCCATGCTCTTCTACAGGGCTATCTCGAGCGGGGACAAGTTAAGTGCGTCTGACAGGCCCTGCATTGACTCACGAGATGGTTCACTGAAAAAGGAGAAACGCGCCGGTTCAGGACCCGGGAGCTCAAAGGGAATAGAGAAGGACGCACGCTGACTGCCTTGAAGTGGTTGCTCAGGGGAGGAAGCCCATCGGTGGCGGACAAGTTCCTCCTGTCCAGATGTGAACGGCCTGAAGTGGGAGAAAAGCAGAAGCAGCCTGGTGCCTTCAATCAGAACTGGAAAGGTGTCTGAACTCACAATGCTCAACACACACAAATGCAAGCGCATACCTCACTGTGTGCAGGCTCACGAGCCCATCCAGCTACCCACCCACCTACGCGAACACGGGCAGTGGGGAAGCTCCGTCCAGGGGAGAGTCAGTCTGTGCAACAGCTCTGCCACAGCGGCTGTCCACTGCTTCACCAGGGCTGCCTACCACCCTCACGGGCAGCAGGGCAGCTCTGAACAGGAAACCTGCTTCAGGCGTTGCTCTAATGCCAAGAAGGTCAGAGAAAACGGGACCTTTCCAGAACACACCGGCACGTGTAGGAACGGTGAGGATGGATGTGTTAAGACTCAACTGAGGCATGGTAAAAAAAAAAAAATTCCTGTTTAAAAAAGGTAACTGTGGAAGGAAAAATTACCAGTCTATTCTCCACATTCCTTAAGAAAAACTGCTCGGTCATTAAGCACGAGGAGGAAATCATGCCAGAGGCTCGAGAAAACACAGCAAGCAGCATCCTGACTGGCCGCCAGGAGGGAAGCGCGAGTGTCACTGTGGATGTGCACCCCGGTCCTCTACAAAACAAGCTCTGGGTGCAGGGCCTGGTGGGAAGGCCTCCCTCAGGGGCTCCCCAAGGACAGGCACCCTAGTCAGCCTGCTGGGTCCAAGCTGTGTATGTGTGGTCTCACAAGGAAGGGTGGCCACAGGGGTCAGAGAGACGGGGCGGGGGCTTAGCAGGTTCCATGCTGGTGGCATGGGCCGGGGCTTTCCTCTCTAGCTGACGGCTGGAGCGTGTGCCCAGTGAGAACTGCTTCTGAACCCACAATGCGTGTGGCATGTGGATGCCATATGAGGGCCATGAAGGGACCATGTTTTCATGATAACAGGTAAGGTCTCGACACCCAGACCCATCCTGCTCCTCCCCTGGAAGCTGTGGGGTGACAGGAAGGCTCGTCTCCCTGGGCCTCCTGATGTACGCCGGCCACCTCTGCCATCGCACCCTGGCCCACATGGGGCTGCAGGGAAGCCTGCCCTCCTTCCAGTGCCACCAGACGTGTGTGACACTTCAGAAAAGCCTAAGTGACACGGCAGGAGAAATACTTAGTTTTGCAGAAAATGTGATGAACAAGCATTACCAGAACTTCCACAAGTTCCTCCTGGTTTTCATGAGCTTGGGGTAAAGAATTGGGGCATTCAGAAAATAAAGACAATCAGGAAAGTGCTTACTCACCTCTTGAGTAAAGGACACCTTTCTGTTAAGAATTTAGATTTACAGAGAATTTAGTTGTAGTGCTTAGAGAGGAGAAACTACTCTCAAATATATTCTTAACATAAATAGCAAGCCTCTTATTCAGAATTTTTCAGGTTGACCTCAAAGTAAACAGCCCAACTTTAATACTTCGGGAAATAATTATAATTAATACCAACAATACCAAAGGATGGTAATAATGCAAGTGGGCCAGATTAATCATGTAATACTGCTGACAATGTAAAAAGACAGATCACTACAGAAAAAAGTCTGGACTTAAGTCATAATGGGGATGCAAGTGCATACAGAAAAATATTCCCACAAAAGGACATGCAAGTAGAAGAGAGGCCATTGGTGGGGTGGTGGGAGAGGGGGGAGGAGGGGCACAAGAGGGTAAGAGGGAAGTTATCTGTGCATTGTACAATGAAATGCATATATAGAAATGTCACAATGAAATGTCTATCAGCATGAAACACATTAAGTTGTACATTAAAAATTTCCAATTAGAGCCGGGCGCAGTGGCGCACGCCTGTAATCCCAGTGGTTTTGGAGGCAGAGGCAGGAGGATCACAAGTTCGAGACCAGAGGCAGTCTGTGAAATTTAGCGAGATCCTGTCTCAAAAAGTACAAAAAATGGGCTGAGAGTGCAGCTCAGTGGTCCAGCACTTGCAAAAATCATGCAAGTACAAGGCCCTGGGTTCAACCCCCAGTACCGCAAAAAAAAAAAAAAAAAAAAAAAAAAAAAAAAAAAAAAAAAAAAAAAAAAAAAAAAAAAAAAATCCCAATTAATAAAAACTTATGCAGAACTATTAGTGAAAAAAAGCACTTACTTTAAACGATAAATACGTTTGCATTTCCTATTTAGAGCACCTGCTCCATAATCAAATTCATACATAAAAAGGAATTTAGAGACAAAGCCCAAGTTCCTGGTGTAGACACTTGCTATGCACTGGCAGAGCGTCGAGTTCAGTTGCTATCATCAGGACGGCTTTACCCACACTCAGGCCTTTGCTTCTCCACTGCTCTCCAGAAAACTTAAGTCCCCTTATGCTTACACTGCAGATGGAGAAATACAACCTTTGCGTGCTGCTGCAGTATCACAACGCGCTGGCCACACAAGTGAAGGCTGTGTCCTGGCACAACCAAAGAGTCACGCTGCGTCTTGTCTACGTGTCACTGGAGGATCTCGTGGCAGGCTCTTCTTTTCCTGATGAGGCTTTGACCCACTATGGTTTAACATTCACCACAGTTATCCAAACAAGCCGTGTCAAGAGTCCTTTCAACTATGTAGACTGGCTGCAATACTATATTCTACAACATGCAGCTCTCGTGAGGCACAAGAGCACATGTTTAAACTTGAACTGTATTACTCATGAAAGCAACTATTAGAAAAATACAGGGATGGTATGACTGTACGCAACCACAAGAAGAGTTACTCAAGTATTTTAATATAGATCAATAGAAGTCTTAAAATATTAATAAATTGCCCCTTTCAAAATAAGAAAGCTATTCTCCAAATCTGCCTTGATATTTCAACTTGCAAAGTACACCTCAACTGATTTTATTTTGTTCTATTATCTGAAAATGCCTTTGCAACAATCCAGATAATGAGAAGTGGCTCTAATTCACGTAATGGCACATGTCACTTGTCTCTCTGTCAATGAGACATTTGAAAGCATCTTTTTATTAGAAACACAAATCAATATACCCAAGGGATTACAATAACTGCTTGAAGCAATTTGTATTATCATTTCATCCTTGATGGTCTTGCTCTGAGAAACTTATTATTATGAATGGCGTGAAAATGGCAACCTGTCATGATTGATTTTTCTTAGACTCCTGTAAGAATTTTTCCCTCTTAAATGTAATCAAGTATCAACTTATTAAATACATCTAAGGGTAGGTTTTATAAAGCAGCCAATTACTGAAGTTACAGTCCTTGTAATTTAAACTTTCACCAAATATCATTGAAAAATTGCTAAGTAATAAAAAGTTTTCATTTGTGCAAAGTTTTAAAACAAAATTCCCAACACTGAATAGCGTTGATCTTCCTGGTAAGCAGTACGATGAGGGAAAAAATATGGATTCTGAGCTTTAAGAATTTTTAAAAAAATCTTACAAATTTCCTCCATTTGACAAAATTATGAGATTTATTCTTAATCTTTGTGTGGATAAAATATGCTACAATTTTGTAAAATTCCAGTAAACCCCTAAAATAAGGATAAAGCTGCATTTTCTAACTGTACGGAATTATCCAGTTAGGTTTCAAGAGCTCTACGGAGAGCCCGAAGGGAATGAGCCAGCAGGGCCAGGGCCCCAGACTCTGCATTCATCTGCCCTTAACTGGTCTCGGGCCCCAAGGGAATCTCCTATCTCGCGCAGAGATTCTCACTCGATAGTGGTCACCAGAAGCCCAGAGGTGGCCGTAGCCCTAGGTTTCTGACTTTAAAAGTCCAAATTTGTGTTTGCAAGTCCCATGGAGGGACAGGGTCAGTGATGCCGGTGTTGTCAACCCAGGGGCAGACAGGAACAACGACAGCCAGTGTCACAGAAGGACAGAAAGGCGAGAGGCCAGAGGTCAGGAGCTAGGCAAAGTCCTTTATCCCCTAAAGTATGTTTAGGGATGAAATAGCCTGGCATCTATAGCCACAAGAAAGAAGGGCCCCGAGGCCCAGGCTGGAGTCTTGGAGTAGTCATATTGTTCTCCTTAGTTTTTGTATATTAGAAGCTTTTCATTATTTCTTTAGCTTTTAAAGAACACCCCCATGTGTCTGTCACCTTGTCCTGCTGTGGGGGCTTACGTGTTGTTGCTGTGATGCTGAAAGCCATGCCACAGGTATCTCAGGTATCATCAGGGCCACCCATGATCGACAGGCTTCAGCTGAGCTTCCAGACTAAGACAGACTAGGGAGAAGGACCAGCAGCCCACTCCAAAAACAATTAGCCATTGAAAATCCTGAAAAATAGCAGAGAAGCACTGTCAGATATAGTGCTGAGAAGTGAGTCTCTTGGGCTAGAAGGCATTCAAGAAATGACTTGGGAAGAGCTATCTCCTCAAAGTGGCATCAATTATAATGATGAGAATGGACGGGACCTCCTTTTGCTGATGTGGCATGATTTAAAGTAAGAAACACAGTGGCTGCAACAATGGCTCAAACATAAAGAGATGGTGTTTTGTTCTGTTGAACACAGAGTTGGTACGAGTTGAATCCGACTCAATAGCACCTAACAAAGAAGAACAAGGTGGCCAAAAAGAGAAAAAGGAAAACGGGCCAAAAGATGTTTGGGAACATTGGCTGAGGTGAATGGCAAGTCTACTTTCTCCTTCTTCATTTATTTATTTTTGGTGCTGAGGACCAAACCCAGGGCTTTGCCCTTGTGAGGCAAGTGCTCCACCACTGAGCTAAATCCCCAATCCTGTGAATGGCAAGTTTAAAGTTCCATTTTTATCCAGTCACTGATAAAACTGGTGAATACCTAATACCCATCTGCTCGGCTCTGGAAGAATTTTTAAAACCACAGGTGTGGTCTTTTTTAAAGACCCTCAAGCCCAGGTGGGAAGTCATCATCCTCTGCCCTGAGCCCAAGGAGAGAGGTAAGTGGGAGCCTGGTGCTCTTCCAGGCAGGGAGGGGACACAGTGGGACAGCCTCGACAGGCCCGAAGGCCTGCAGGGCAAGAGGCCCGAGCACAGGAACGCTCCAGGGAAGGCCACCCTGGCTGGAGGGCACACAGAGCCAAGCACGCAGGGAGCACCTCGTCTGGCCTGAGCTGGCGACGGCCCGGGCTCCTGCTGGACGCTGCCTGTGTACTGCACGTCTCTGCTGAAGCCACAAAGCAATAAACCACAAAGTGTGCATTTGTTGAAATACACTGCTATGTGGCTCATCTCATTTTATCTTGAAAGCAACGTGGTCTTAGATAGAAACTGGCCAATGCAGGGCAACGCATACAGTAGAAGACGGTGTCAAACTTTGCTGCAGGCATCAATGAAACAGCAGAAGAGGAACAGAGAGGTGAACGCCAGCACACAGAGGTGACAAACTCAGGAAAGGACGTCAAGCCTTTAAACACTGGGATGCTACCTTTCTCCTGTATCGTGGAATAAAGGAAAGTAATAAGTACACTGCCTGTTAAACTGGATTTATCCTGCACGCATCTACAACTGAGCAGCACAGGACTTGACAAGTCTCCTTGGAAGATAAACTCTTGGATAAACTACAACATGTGAAATGATGGTCACTTTGCCTCCCTCCACAAACTAGCTGCCAAAAGGGGTGGAAAATACGCATTTAACAAGAAGGCAAGGCTGCTCCTGGAGATAGTCACAGGCTGGTAGCCTGGCTGCCTGTGCTTCTGCTCCGTGCTACCTGCTCCTTCGCGCACTGCCACATCAGCAGCCACTATCCTGCTCCCAGAGTCCCTTGCGGACATGTCAGCATGAGGTAGGCATGGGGCCTGTGGAAAAGAATGCCAGAGTCAGGCACCCCAGCTTGGGCAGGTTACTCTCCCAGCTTGACCTAACCTAATCTGACTGGTAGCCACTACTCACTCATTCAAAAGAAATGTACTTCCAGATTAAGCTACTCTGCTCACAGTGAACTCCAAAGCTAAATCTTAACTGAATGCTGTATCAGTCAAAGACCCACCTGTCAGACAGCTATTAGAACTGAGTGTTCAAGTTAGGGAAATTTTTATTTCCCTAAAGAAATCCAATAGCCATACCACCCCATCCTGGCGTCCTATCTCATCTGATCTCAGAAGCTAAGCAGGGTGGGGCCTGGTTAGTCCTTGGGCGCGAGCCCTTGAATTCACATGTGCATTAAAATATTCTATCTGCTCACCTCAGAAGAAAAACCACTTCCTTGAAAACATATAAATATGATTTTAACGCTGTCAATAATTAGTTCACTGACTTGTTTTTAAAGTAATTTTAACTCTATTACAGAATTAATGACTTTGGTATATTTGATACTCCAAGCTGCACTGTAAAGAGAGACGTTTTCCCAAATCACCATCAGAATTCATACAGAAATGATAGTAGTATTTTTTTTTTTTAACCTAGGGGCTGGCCCATTGCACATGGACAGGCCCACGCACAGGCCTAGTGATTCTTTTCGAATTTCTGAAGGGCTTAATTATTTAAACAACAGTTGTTGTTGTTGTTAGGTGCCGTCGAGTCGGTATCCGACTCATAGCGACCCTCATAGGGTTTTCAATGGCTGAGTGCTTCGGGATTGCCTTGGGAGTGGATTGCCAGGCCCTTCTCCCATTTTTGTGGTGCTGGGAATTGCACTCGGGACCTCAGAGACTGCAGCGCAGCGCTCTACCCACTGAGCCAAATCCCAGCCCCTAAACAACAGTAGTTAGCTGAAAAAAAAAAAAAAAGGAATAGATCTTATAAACTTATCTTTTTAAAAAGATTATCTCATTTCTACTGCTTTGTAATAAAATTTCAACCAAAAGACAACCTTTACTATCAGAATGAAGCACAAATCCATCAAAGCACTATTTGTTCCATTAAACACATAGATTATATTTCAAATAAAAATGAATGAAGTTAACAATTAGGAAGATCTTACTAATGGCACGTTAGAACTGTGCCTTCATCATGTAAAATGAATCATCTATGGCAACTATTGAGAATTCACACTTTTTATTCTGATTTAACTTATAAATGATAATAAATATAACTGCTTTAACAATATCAAGATAAATACTAGAAATATTGATACTTTAAAAATGAAACTCAATGTAAAATTAAAGAATGCAAATGATAAAATAATATTGAAGATGAGAAACTAAAGACTCATAATTAAGTGTCAAATTATATGCATATGTATCCAACAATGCAAACATAAGATACATAAAGCCTTGATTTGGCAGGACAAGATACGTTTGGAAATTCTTCACCATGAGAATGTTATATAAGCAGAGAAGTCACATCCCACATCACCAGGAGTTTTGAGAGTTTGTTTTCATGTTATATATTATGCTACATAAACGAACCATTCAGCGCTACATAGGCTTTCTTACTGAAAGGAAAAGGCAGTTCATTAAGGCAGTTACTCCTTAAGCTAGCCTACCTTATTTTTTGGATTGGATGTGTTCATTACACTTCGAGTCTCTTTTCCAGTATAAATGACAACACCTATTACAGTACCTGCAAAAACATGAAAGTGGTCCTTATAGAAATACTTTAAAGGAGAGCAAAGAGACAATACTTACTGATTAATTGTCTTAATGGAAAATAGTATATTACACTATTTGATTTTATGTACATTATCCAACTACTTAATTTGGCTAGTACATTTATCCAGTCTACTTAATTTGGCTAGTTCAAGAAAATTTAACCTCAATTTTTAAAATGGCCTTACATAAAGTCAAATGATTTTTAAATAATACATATTTACCTACATGTAACATTATAAAGCCTGCAGCTGTACCATTGTGGTGTCCAATCCTGACAGATCTCGGAAGCTAAGCAGGGTTGGGCCTGGTTAGTACTTGGATGGGAGACACCTGGGAACACCAGGAGCTGTAGGCTTGGGAGATGGACCTGGGAACCCAATCCCTAAAACCAATCCGCCATTGAAAACCCTATGAACAGCAGAGAAGCACTGACAATAGTGTTTCGCCTGTTGTACGTAGGATTGCTATGAGTCGGATAGCGACCGGACGGTACCTGACAATAACATTATAAAATGCACTACATTCTTTTCCTTGACAACAGAAGGAGTGACTATCTACTGAAGCAGTAATTCATTACGGAGGTGACACAGAGAGGCTGTGTTCCTAACTGACAGACACACCCCTGGCCCTCTAAACCACAGCAGGACTGGAGGGCCAGCTCCTCCGAGAGAGCACACCACACTGGATGCCACGCTGAGGAGACGCCTCTGCCAGCCTCTCAGATGCACGGCCTTTCAGATGTTCAGATGTTCAGATGAACAACATCCAAAATACTGCAAAAACTGGCATCTGATTTCACAGTTGAAGCTACTCATCTCTAAATGTTTGGTTTGGTACTTTTACGTGTCATTGAGACATCATTTTTACTTAAGAGGATGACAGAATACTCTTAGAATGACCCACTGGCTCAGGACAAAATTAAAAAATGATAGAAACTCTTTCTCTAGAACTAAAGCTATTTATATTTATTTATATTCCTAACTTGTGTCTTTAAATTCTTAAAATTTTGAAGATAAGCATGATAAAGTGAAAAAGACAATATATATGTAACACTGAAATTAACAACTCTGACAAAATTAAATAGAAAAATTATACCAAAACCCTTTGCTCAGGAGGGTGAGGTAGGAGGATCATGTGTTTGAGGCCAACCTGGTCTATAGAGTGAGACCCTGTCTCCAACAAAAACAGCATCCAGAAACATCCTTTGATGACACTTTAACATGTGCAATTTAGCAAATTATAAACCAGGATCCATGAGGTAAATGACATTGACTCTCTCCTGGCTTAACAGGAGCATTGATAGCTGCATGTTCATATCATGGGAAGTAAGCTTCCTCTCTGGCAAGCCTGAGGAGGTGGAGGAAGTTATGTGTTCCTCAGCAGTGCTACATGCAGAAGTTGTCTCTCTGTTTTGACTGCCCACCGCTGGAAGGTTGTGAAGTTTTATGCAGAGTTCTTGAGATTCATGGTTGGCCTGCACGGGCATGGAAGCTCACCCAAGTGCACAAGTGCCGTCTATGTATTGTTAATCAAATAAACTTCCTAAATGATATGAGTACATTTATAATTCAGAAAAATACTAACTACGTGATAAGGTAATACTATGAAAAGCCTCCCCCAAACAACTTGTATCACAGAATTCTTCCAATGTGAAAAGAGTAAGGAAAAGCTGGGTGTTGTGGCACACGACTGTAATCCCAGGTACTTAGGAGGCTGAGGCAGGATAATTGCAGGTATGAGGCCAGAGACAGCCTGTGTAACTTAACATGACCTGGTCTCAAGATAAAAGTTTTTTGAAGGGCTAGGAACGTAGCGCAGTGGTAGAGCACTTGTCTAGTTGTATCCTTAGTACTGAAGAAAAAGAAGAAAAAGTAAGGTAAGATGTTAAATATAACCTAATAAGTGTTTTCTTCCTGTTTTGCCTATTTGGTCAAAATATAAAAGTGTCACTAATATTGAATAGGGAGAAGAACCTAGCAACCCGCTCCCAAAAACTCATCCGCCATTGAAAACCTTATGAATAGCAGAGAAGTACTGACAATAGTGTTTCTCCTGTTGTACATAGGATCCCTATGAGTTGGATAACGACTTGACGGCACCTAACAACAACAACAACAACAACATTGAATAATCATAATAACATAGCGGGGTAACTACAAAATTTTAACATTAGCATAACAAATAAGTCTCAGAGAAGCCTTCAGAATAATTAATCAAGCATAAAACTCCTGTCCTGAAAGCCAAGGCAGGTGATGAACAACATGGATTCTAGGCTGGCATTGCAATTTACAGTACCCAAATTAAATGTGGGAAATGGCAAGACTAACAAAAAACACAGCGTACATAACAAGTATTTAACATAATTCCTGGTGCTACAATTGTTTGATTTATCAACACTTGCCAAAGGCTTTTACAAGTATCCTCTCAAAATGACTATTCCACATAATTAGCTTAAATGCTTTTCTGAGTCTCCAGCTTTTTAAGTACTAAAATTGGTAGGATAAGTATAGGAATATATGGGAAATTCTCTATTCTCTTAGACAAAGGGCATATATTTATGGATGAGTATAGGTTGTCCCTCATGTGTCATGCTTGTTGTGGGGGCTTGTGTGTTGTTGTGATGCTCAAAGCTATGCCACTGGTATCTCAGACACTAGTAGGGTCACCCATGGTGGACAGGTTTCTGCTAAGCATCCAGACTAAGACTAGGTAAAAGGGCCCCTCAGTTCACCTCTGAAACAATTTGCCATTGAAAACCCTATGAATAGCAGAGAAGCACTGTCAAATATTGTGCCAGAAAAAAAGAGTCATGTCACCCCCCCCCCCCCCCCCGTTGGAAGGTATTCAAGAAATACTGGGGCAGAGGAGCCTCTTCAAAGTAGAGTCGATCTTAGTGATGGGAATGGAGTAAAGCCCCTGGGACCTCCATCTGCTGATGTGACGTGATTCAAAATGAGAAGAAACACAGTGGCTACAACAGTGGGCTCAAACATGAAAAAACGATCCCGTGCACGACACGGTGTCAGGGAGGGTTTCCTTCTGTCGTACACAGGGTGGCTATGAGTCAGACCGACTCGACAGCACCTAACAACAGTGCAGGTTGCAAGACTGAGTAAACCCTGCAAAAGAAATACAGGAAAGGGGCAAGCTGTCAACTTCAGAAGTGAGATGTGAGAGGGCAACAAGACACGACACACTCTTGTATAGCACCAGGTAACGGAGGCTGAGTACGAATACAGACTGTGTTAAGATCTCCCACGGACTGAGATATTTAAATGGGAGAATTTCAAAACTTTAATCCATGTTTTTAAGTATAAAATTCATCTCTCCTCCTCCTGGTTCTGTCCTGGGAAACTTCTACAACAGAACGACATAAATTCAGCATATATTCAGTACATTAAAACTACAATCACAAAGAAATTTGTAAAAGGAAGGTACTCTATGTAACAACATCCCTAAGGGTGATAGTGATATAGTTAAATAAAAATTTTATTTCAGTTTGCACCAAGATAACATTTAAAACTACTTGTATTTAATCACTGAAGGCATTGATTATATTTGTCTGATCCATATTATATACTTCAAATTGACTATAGTTAAAAATCAATGTAAAAGAATTCTGACGATGCCAGGTGCAGTGGCCAGCCCCTTTAATCCCAGGATCTCGAGATGCAGAGTCCAGAAGATCCCTAGTTCAAGGACAGAGGCAGTCTGCATAACTTAGCGAGAATCTGTCTCAAAATATAATAATAATGATAACAGACTATAAAATATGGGCTGGGGGTGCAGCTCAGTGGTAGAGCACTTGTCCAGTATGTGTGAGGCTCTGGGTCAACCCCCAAGCACTGCAAAACAAAAACAAGACTCAGATGCTGACTATCCTAACAGGAGGCGTAAGTATGACACATTTACTACCGACTAGGTGACCCAGTTTTGTGCTGGCTGGCACCTTAGGAGTGAAGTCTGAAGATCATTACATGGTCCACCCGCACCATTTCAAACCTTGGTCCTACCACACTTGCACCTGAATGGGATACTCGATGTATCCACTATCATGTGACCTTGCTACCTGGTTTCAAGAAAATTTCATAAAGACCCTACACACTTCTAATTAACAGTGTGGCTAGCTGTATTTTAAGCAAATAACGAAACCAACCAGAAGTGAGCAAAGTGAGCTTAGGGGAAGGCATTTTTTATATACCAGGTGTGATCGAAAGATACAGTGAATGCTGAAATTAAAAAGTTTACAATAAAAGACACGTTGCCATTAATCCCCCTAAACACACTCCCCCTGGCTGTGAACACATTTCTCCGACTGTTCTCACCTTCTGACGCAGTTCTGGACCTCCTCTTTCACGAGTGTCTTTAGTTATGTTGTTGTGGCTGCTTCGATGTCCTGAACTGATTCAAAATGCTATCTTTCATGTTCATTCTGACTTTGGGGAAGAGCCTGAAGCTGCATGGCGCCAGACTCTGGATAAGGTGGGTGAGGAGAACTATTGTTTTTATTTGATAGAAATTCCCAAAGCAGAACCAGTGTGTGACATGAAGTGTTGTCACGATGGAGGACGAAACTAAAGACATTCACAAAAAAGGACTTGCAGAACTGCTTCAGGAAGTGGCAGAATGGTGGGAAAAGTGTGCCCAAAGGCAATGCGAGGATTTTGAGGGGATCAATAGCAATGTAATTTTTTAAAATGTAAACATTCACCATACATTTTGATCAAACCTCCACTATTTATGCATGACTATAAAACACAATTCAGCAAGTCAGACTAACTACTCTCCATCATACTTTAAAGGGTCAGCTGAGAGCAGTGGCATATACCTGTAGTCCTAGAGACTTGGGAGGATGAGGCAGGAGCATTCCAAAGTTCAAGTTAGAGGCAGCCTGCGCAACCTAGCAGGACTGTCTGAAAATAAAAAACAGAGGATGGGGAGACCGCTCAGTGGTGGCGCTCTTGCCTAGCAGGGGTAAGGCCCTGTGTTCGATTCCCCAGCATTGCAGCCTTGTGCAATGGTCAGCCTAGTGCAGTGGTCAGCCTACTGCAACACCCTCAGCTGCTACCTTCTAACCATTGAGATGATATTATGTAGAACTTGCTTGTTATCAACTAATGCTCACGGTTCAGAACATTTTAGGTCATTCATAGAAAATTACATACATGTAAACTAAGAACTTTAGACCATATTAACAAAATGATCAATGGCTTTAGCCATGAGATCAGAAAGATAATGGACTGCTAAAAATTTACTCAAGAACAACCCCAAAAAGGAAACATGTATTTTGTTTGGATAGGAAGAGAGCGAGCTCAGCCGAAGTGTATAGTGCCTGTAAGTGGTGCCTCTAGTCCTATTACCATAAAAACAGGCTTCCAGGACCACTGACACCAGCCAGGATCTGACTGTGACTGACAGATGCTCTCTGTGCCAATCTTCGTAACTGCCAGGGTCCATGATGCTCCCTGACAGTGTGCTCATGCCCTGAGCCTAACAGGGAAGAAAACAGGCAGCAGAGAGGATGTGGACACTGTCCGACACACACCAACCAGGGACCAGGTGCATAGAGTCCTGAGGAGACAAGGCACTGAGCAGCAGGAAGCCAGCAACTCGACCAAGGGCAGGGACGCAAGACTACAGAGAGCACTTGTGCCCAGGTGTGAACTCCACAAGGCCAGGGGGACATAGAGTGACGTGTGAGATGTACACATAAGTGTGGGCTCTACGTGGCCAGAGACACAGAGAGGGACTCACAAGGCCTGAACAGTGACAGGATCCACATGGCCAGGGTCGCAGATCTGTCCAGACACAGGCACACAAACTGTGCACGTCAGAAGCCATCAGGCTAACAGCAAACTCAGGACAGAATTCTGATGTCCGCCTGACATCTCTAGGAGACAGGGTTTTAGCAGAAGCTGTGTCTGCCTCTGTGCTGTCCCCACGACCTTGAGTTGGGCACATTCCTGGCTACTTCTAATGCCCTCAGCGTAATCCACCTCCTCGACCTTCAAGACCAGTTCTTTTCCCTGACCCAACAGCTCCTTGGGGTTATTAGTCCCTCAGGTCACTTCCCACTGGTACAGAGGTCTCTCTCCATTCCAAACCAAATTTTTAATGACCTTTAGCCAGCGCAAGAATTTGACACATGCCACATGGAAAAGGGCCACGTTTCCCTGTCGTGACTGCTGCTTTTGTAAGACATAATCAAAATGGATTACCAGGAGAACAAAATAAAAACCAGGCACAAGAAAACAGATGCCCAATTCTTTCAGCATTAGTAAAGGACATCACATTGCTACACAAGTTTACAAATGTCTGTTCCCTATGTAAGCATTTGCCGTAATGAGTAACAGCTCCTAGATGCTGAGTGTGCAGGGGCTCCTCGCCCTGCTCTCTGGGGCTGGCTCCTGGACGCTCCGCGACCTGCACCGCAGGGCTCCTAGCTCCTGAACAACCCCACGCATCCAGTTCCTCCCACCTGCCTCAGAGGCTCTGCTTTCCCTCTAGGCTCTTGGCAACTCCCTGTAGCAGCACTTTCTCATGTGCTTACCATTATAGACACCGCAGCTCTCAGGACCTCATCTGCTCTTTAGATGAACAGTGTTCTGCGACTCACCAGGGCAGCCACTGCACTGGGTAGCACAGGAAGGTCTCTGTCCTTTTGATCACGTGCTGCCCTGTGTGTCTGTCTGTGTCTGATTTAAGTTCCCACTCCTATACATTCAGAACTCTGACAGGGCAAAAGGTCGGAGGTCATGTCATCTTAAAGCCACCTTGGGGGCAAAGCTCAGGCGGAACACTTGCCTATCGTGTGCTGGGCCCTGGATTCCATCCCCAGCATGGAGGGACAAAAAAGAAAAAGTGACTGCTTTGATGATATTCTAAAGTTAAGATTTAAAAGACTTGTGACCAGCTACGAAGAAGGCCCTTCTAGAAATCTGGGTCTCCCTGCAGGCTGTGGAAGTTTGGAAACAGACTTTGGGAATCAATCGCATGAACAATTTTTAATAGACATAAACGTGCATTAAGAGGTTGAAATGAAAGGAAAAGCTTGCATTGTAAAGATGTTCCAGCACAAACATGGACGGCGTGTTCATTAAGCTTCCAGGATGGGTGCTTAACAACTTATATCCTCCCTGAGACGACCAACCCCAGCAAAGCCAGTGCCACATGCCACGGAGAACAAGAAAGGCAAGGATGCGATAAATGTGCCGTGATGCTGTGTCAGTGTCTCTGTGCCCAAGTACGCAACCAGCAGCTCCTGCGTGCCAAAATCATGCAGAGAATTAGGGTGAGAAGGAAAAGCTATGTCCGGGAAACTACACAGATGTTTCAGAGGTGTCCAGCTCAGGGGATCTGTGACAACAGTCAAGTACATACTTGAGATCAAAGTCAAATTTATTAAAAAAAAAAAAAAGCTTCTGATCTCTTAATAAATGACCCTTAATCAAAAATTGTAAGCAATATCACTTCTTGGCCTTTTGGCTAAGATCAAGTGAAAAATTATAAATAATAATATGGAAAAACCAAAATTTTAAATTTCTGACTGACCACAAGCTCCTATTTCCCATACCACAGGTGATTTCTTAAAAGCTACTAACATGGGGCTCTTGAGGGCAGCGGCCTTCCAAGAAAGTAACCTGGATGCTCCTAGTGCAGGGCTGCCTGGCTTGTGCCCAGGAACGACAAGGGCCTCCTGGTGCAGGGCTTTATCTCTGGAGCACAGTCCCTAGTGGGCCCCTTGCTGGATGCTGACAGCCTCAGCACCCAGGTCTTCAGCCGTGTAAACCAACAGGGATATGGAGACAGCCTGAGGGCAGGACTCCAGGGTCTCCCTGTCTACAGTGGCAGCCAACCTAGCCTGTGTCTCCAGTCTGGGATGCAGCCTGCCCACCTCTGAGGTCTCTTTCTGCAGCACCATCCTTTACATTTGGGAAACTAAACATATCTGTGGACGAAGAACATTAACGACGTACAAAACTGACACCTATCAGAATTCTCATATTGGCCCTGCAGCTTGTTGAAGAAGGCAAGACGTTAGAATCAAACCGGACCCCTTCACATTCTATCCGTGCAGGCCAACATGGATTCACTTGTTTGCTCTGGCGTGAAACAGGCCCCGTTTAAACACAAGCACACGGAACTGCCTTGCTGTGTCTAATGCCTCACCTCCCCACGGGACAGGCACATGGATGCCTTGGCTGCTTCTTCAGGGCACTGTGTTCTCTCAGCGGTGGGCCCTCTCCCTGCTGTCCCTTGTGTCAAGAACACGCCCACAAGCTTCTTGGCACCCATCTCACCAGATTCACACCTGAAGATGCCTCACACGCAGTGTAAACGTCTCCTCCTAGACCACGTCCATAAGGTTCTTGGCTCATGCATTTTAACAGCGTCCTGCACATATCTTGATACTTGGCATAACTCAAATCATCTGGACCGTTTTCTTAATGTCTTTCCCACCAACCATCAGCTGCCTCAGGACAGTACTCAAGGCCACTTCATTCCAGGCTACATCAGGGCACTAGAGGGGGGCAGACATTCCGCTCAAAACTATCAGGAGGAGCAGGCTCTGGGCCAGATGGCTGTGACCAACAGGCCAGGCGATGCTAGAATTCCAGCCTAGCATCCCAGGTTCCTACCACCCTCCGTGCCTCTCACCTGCACTCCCTGAAGCCAGCTCAACAGCAAGCTCTTCCTAACAGCAGCACCAACAAGCTCCCATGCAGGTTCCCTCCCCTGAACACCATCACAGGGACAATGAACTCCTGCAGGGGTTCCTTCCATTTGACAACATCACAGGGACAATGAGCTCCTGTGCAGGTCCCTCCATTTTACACCATCACCGGCACCAACTAACTTCTGCACAGATTTCCTCTCATGCCGTCCTCTGTGTCAACTTACTTCTGACAACATGATAATCACATTTTCAATATATCTCAAAGATATAAAAGCTTTTGATTTAAATAGCCTCCCTCCTCAACCATTGGAAACACTCTATACTCTTCTAATTTCCCACAAATAAACTCAAAATCTCCACTCCGGCCCCTAAGGCCCAGCCTGACCTGACACTTTTCTTCCCACCTGTCACCTCAGCCAGCCTCCTCCCATGTGGCAGGTGCGTGAGAAGTGGATAAGAGCCGTCTAAAATTACCCGTGCCTCCCCAGCTCTGTGGTACCCTCTCTCCTTAATCATGTGGCAAGAAACAGGTCAAAACCCAGGCAAACGGCCCTGCGCTCTTCCCTGAAGGCTGCACATCCCTCCCTCTTCTGGCCTTGCTACTCCAGGGCCAGAGGGGACCAGCAGCAGAGGCCCTGTCACTGCCTCTTGGCACTGTCCCTTCTCTACTCGGCTATACTCCCAAGTGCCCCAGGGAAGTCTGATAACGTCCTCCGGAGCACCAGATGACTCAAGCCACCTCCACCTGTGGGAAGTCACCCTGCAAGAACTCCCTGCTTACCTGAGGCGACCACAGTGCTTGCCCACAGCGTGTTTTCTATGCTGAGACTTTCATGGATGGGAGGGTCACTGTCTTCCTGTTCAGGGAGAAACAAAAGTGGAAAATTAGCAACCTTTATTATCCACACTCCCAACATCTACAGTGTCAGAAATGTGTCCACATCCTGGAACCAACTGAGCAGCAGCAAAAGGCATTGCAATGGGAGTTTTAAAAAAGGAATATTAAAAGCTTAAATCGTGCCAGGTGCAGTGAAGCACGCCTGTAATCCCAGCGCTCAGGAGGCTGAGGCAGGAGGATCGACACAAGTTCAAGGCCAGTCTGGTCTACACAGTAAGATCTTAACTAAATGAATAAACAGACAGGTAAATAAATAATAAAGTTGAAACTACAACACGAAAGGTTCACATTTATCAATTGTTTTTAACATGCAGCTTCAATATGAAGAGTAACTTTAAATTTTCTTAGAAGCACCACAGCTCTGATATTTTAAGAAAGAAGGCTGAAGTCACACCTTCAAGCATGGTTGAGCCACCCTCATAGAGTAAGAATCACTGTCCTGGAATGGTGGAAATGTCAGCACAGACTTCACAAATGAACTGGGCAATGCTTATTCCACATGCATGGTACAATTTCCTCTCCCTACCTTCTGTCAAGGACAAGGGCTATGCTCTGAAAAGGAGTGCATGCTCCTGAGAGGAATAAGATTTTAACACACATGCACACCAGAGATTACTTGTATCTTAAACTCCTCTTTTAAAATGTCATTATTATGTTGGATATTTTTCATTAAGCAAAATGCAAATCTCAGCTGCATGCTGCAAATTATGTATGTAGACATGCAACATGGCCACACATCACTATGACAATAGTGACACATATAGTCTAGTTTCACCTTGATATTTTTAAAGTACATCTCCAGAGAGAAAACTTAGAATCTGAGGATTTTCATCTTAACCTACAGTCACAGCCCATATTTTAGTTATGGAAGCCTTGTTACAATACATGATAATCAAAGTCCACAGTCTTGCATCCAGCAGGGAAGATGACATGCACGGGCCTCAACATCTGTACAGCGTGAAAAACAAGACATTATCCTAACTGTAGGGTTCTTCCTAAAATGCCAACACTTGTGGGAATTTGGTTTTATTATAAGTTGGTAGTTTGGTACCAAGATGTATTTTAAGATAACAAAGAAAACAAATGTTACAGGAAAGGAGAGATTGAAAAAATATCTCCCAAAATAATCTATGTGGAAGAAACAGAGGTTTGTGGTAATGGATTGCTTTCATTCACTTACCAAGTGAATGATATCATTTCTGGCCATTTTGCTAGCTACTGGAAGACGTGTGCTGGATATATGATTCCCTGATGTACTTGTGAAACACAGAACCTAAACTGACACTACCAGCTTCCAAGACATTTCCCCCAACACTGCCAGTATTTAGAAAGTAAGTGTTTTCAATCCAATTTAATTTAGGGAAGGGGTTTGGCCAGCACTTGCCTCAAATGCCTCAGAAAGCAAGGCCAGCAGTTACGAATCGCCCTGCATTCCAGGAACTGAGTTCAGACTTAGCATTCAGGACTGCATGGATCCCTGACACGGTTTTCTAGTGCCTGAAAAAGATGGCCGGAACTGAAGACTTGCCCTCACATCTTAGGATTTGTGAGTATGACTATGTTGTCGGTAAGTATTTAAGATATAAAATGCTACTTCTTTAAAAAGAGTTATTCCAAGAACACAGAATGATGTGTAACTTGAAATACAGTTCAGCCATTTAACTCATCCAAATACGTATTTGGTAGCTTAACAGAGACTGTGCTGACATTACCGTGTATTAGGGATCTTAACAAATCACACCTGTTCATATGGACTGGGGATCTTAACAGAAACTGAGCCTATGTTAGGATGTACTCAGTCACTTCACAGACATTATGCCTGTGTTAAGAAGCTACATCTGTGAAGAATGAGCACACAGCCTTTCACCCAAGCAGTCATGGTTTAGTAACAGAGTAGTGTGCTGAGATAAATACCTAGGTAGGCAGAAGTGCTGCTGTTAGGTGCTGTCAAGTGGTGTCCGACTCATAGCGACCCTCATATGGTTTTCAATGGCTGATTGTTTTAACAGGGATTGCCTTGGGAGTGGATTGGCACATCCTTCTCCCATTTTTGCGGTGCTGGGAACCAAACCGAGGACATCGAGCCCCATGTTGGGTGCATGTGTTTTGGGGTAGGGGTTTGGCTCAGTCAGTAGAGTGCCACTCCAGCATTCCTGAGGATCTGGGTTCAATCCCCAGCACCACAAGTATGGGAGAATGGTCCCAAGAGATTGCTTCTTCAAACAACCAGCCACTGAAATCCAGAGGAATAGCAGGGGAACCCAGACTCGGTGCTTGGCAGCCTCACACAATTTATTTGGGGCTGGGATCTAGCTTAGCTGGTAAAGCACCACTCTGCAGTCACTGAGGTCCTGGGTTCGATTCCCAGCACTGCAAAAATGGGAGCAGGACACAGCAATCCACTCCTGAGGCAATCCTGAAACAACCAGCCATTGGAAACCCTATAAGGGTCGCTATGAGTCGGACACGACTCAATGGCACCTAACAACAACAAGGCAGAAGTGCCATAAAGTTAAGAAATGGAATACAAATGTCTTGTGTATGTGGGAGGTGAGCTGGGTCTAGGAATCAGAGACCTGCAGATGCAGGGATGAAAGAAGCTGAGTCCTGCACACATCCCCTCCGGTGCCCAACCATGTCCTTCTGCAGACACAGCACTTAGCAGTTACTTCTTTCAACTGCAGTTTGTCAAGTAAGGTATGTGGCATTTACTAGTTTTAGCTTACAAAAGTCTACTCATAATTATACAGCAGCATCAACAGGCACAATACTAAGGATGAGTGTGTATATGTAGAAAGAGTGGGAGAGCCTAAAAAAGTACACACATTTTAACTGTATTTTATACACATGCACACACATACACACACACATATATATATAATTTTTTTTCTTTTGACAGTACTTAAGGGTTGAACCCCGGGCATGACACATGCTGTACAAGTGCTCCACCTCTGGGCTGCACCCCCAGCCCATTTTTTATTTTTTATTTTGAGACGGTCTTGCTGAGTTATGTAGGCTGCCTTTAGCCTCGAGCTTTCAATCCTCCTGCCTCTGTTTCCAGAGTCGCTGGCATTACAGGTGTGTCCTACTATGCTCAGCCTTAAGTATTAAAATTGTAATACTCAGCATACACTGATAACAAAAGATGAGTACAAGTCACATTTGACTTCTGCAACCACAAGAAGTGCTCAAAGTGGTGACCACCATAGTTTAATTCAATGTTTAAAACCAATACATAAGCAGGGAGCAGTGAAGCATGCGTGGAATCTCAGTGACTCGGGCAGCAGTGGCGGGAGGACAGCAAGTTCAAGGCCAGAGGCAGCCTATGTAACTGTCTCAAGACAAAAACAGAAATGGTGCTGAGGGTGCAGCTCAGTGGTACAATGCTTGGGAAGTATGTGCAAGGCCCTGGGTTCGACTCCTAGTGAAAGGAAAGGAAGGAAGGAAAGAAGGAAAGTAATCCATAGATAACATCTCTTAAAATGTGTACACACTGGCACCTGTGGTACAGGCACATGTGTAAGTGATCCCCAGCATGGCAAAAAAACAACACACACACACATACACAGGATACCTTTTTATAGGGGGGAGAAGTGCTAGGAATCAAACCCAAGGCCTCACGCAGGCTAGGCAGGTGCTCTACCACTGAGCTACGTTAATCCAGGAAATATATTTTTAAGTGGAAAAGAGGTGGAGGTTTCTTTCATTCCAATATAAACGTGCACGTGGAAGAAAAACTTGAAAGAGTCAGAAAGTGTTCGTATTTATGCTAGGATGATAGGTCTTTAAAAGTGCTTATACGTTAACCACTTTGTTACTGTTAGGTGCGTGGAGTCAGGTCCCACTCATAGCAACACGATGTCAACAGAACGAAACTTTCCCCTGCACTGTGCCATGCCAGGACCGTGTCAATACTTCTCTGCTATTCGTCAGGTTTTCAATGGCTGATTGTTTCAAGATTGCTTCGGGAGTGGGCTGCCAGCTCCTTCTCCCCGTTTTGCAGTGCTGGGTATTGAACCCAGGGCATCAGAGAGTGAAGAGTTAACCCCACCCCTTATCCACTTTACTGGCATATAATGCTATAGCAATGGTGATAAAATGTTGACAGATTTCTAAATACCTGTATATCTGGACTTAAACTCTTGCATAGTACCTCACACGTCATCCCTAGTCTTTAAAACCTGTAAGGATATTCAAATACTCTGCTTCGTGTTTTCCAATCCTGCCCTTGTTTCTTCAAAGGACAATGCCAGGCCTTATGCTCCCTTGTTTATAACTGAAGTATCTCTTCAAAGTAAAGAGATAAAGATTGTCTAATTCAGAAATAACAGATACAGAAAAATTAAGTTTGCCCTTTGATTTTTACGGTTTTATTGAACAACAACAAAAAAAGATCAACCTTTAGAAAAGTGAGAGACTCGACAGAAAAGATTATTTTCTACTTGAAGTTATGACTGAACTGAAATGACCGACCTCTGGGTCATTCACACAGATGGTCCAAGTGTCATTCTCATACTCTTGGAGAGAGAAAAATCTATACGTCTTCACTATTTCCCAAACACGGTCAACATGGTATTTCCTTTAATTCCGTGTTGGTCTAGGAGCTCCTGCAGCTAAGTGTGTAACTGGCACAAACAGGCCAATTGCTGATCTGTTAGTGTATTATTTTCCATTGAAGCCTGAAACAAATAAAATTTATTCTCTAAGTGAACTCCAAGTTATTTTTATTGCATCACAGGAGTTTACTTGTTCATCACCTAGCATTGTAATCTGAACACCTACAGGGCCAACCCTTACCCTCTGTGTACATAAGGACTTGAATTTGTCCAGTAAGCCAGCAGCTTAAAGAATAAAGTTGGAACTCTTCCTCTGATCTCCACGGCATCACCAGTGTTCACGAGACACTGCACATAAGTGAGTGTCTCCTGCTAAGCTAAGTCCTCTTACTGCATGTCAGGAGCAGCGAGCAGGCCAGAAGGGCCACGCAGCACAGAGAGGGAACAGGAAAGTCTGCACGTGGGATTTGAGCTGGGGCTGGAAAGTGGAGGCCTGCATTGCACCAATGAAAAGTGCTTTCAGGTTCCTCTCTGGCCCAGCCTACGTACAGCTAACATCGTCAGTTTACCACCTGAGCACAAATGAATACAATTTCTTTTCTTTAAAACTCTTCCTAAGGCTTCCCTTAGGAAAAAGCTTTTTTTTTTTTTTTTTTTTTTTAATCACATATCCTGTGATTAAAAATCACAGGACCTTTTAGTCCTAGTACTAAAAATCCTTTTAGTCCTAGTACTAAAAATCCTTTTAGTCCTAGTACTAAAAATCACTAGACCTTTTAGTCTAGTACTTTTCCCTTATTTTGAACTCCAAGAGAAAGAGGAACATTAAAATATATAAAAATTTTATAAGGCTTTCTGAACTGCAAATAGCTCAGGGGCTGGGACTTAGCTCAGTTGGCAGAGCGCCGTCCTGCAGTCTCTGATGTCCCAGGTTTGATTTCCAGCACCACAAGGATGGGAGAAAGACCTGGCAATCCACTCCCGAGACAATCTTAAAACAATCAGCCATTGGAAACCCTATGAGGGTCGCTATGAGTTGGACACAACTCGATGGCACCTAACAACAGCAACAACAATACAATTTCATTTTAGAAATTTGATTCTCCTATGACTTCTCTATAACCATTTGACCATGTGAATGTTTTTGTCTATTTCTTACACTGTTATATGGTGAAGAATGGACAATAGCTGTATATTTTCCTTTAAATTGTGTGATAGTAATTTTAAACATTGAACATTTTTCCTGATATTGAAAAAATCACTGTAAAAGAAATTCTTTACCAATCTCATGTAGTAAGGAATACAGACTGATAAGATGAGAAAAAATTATCTCTGCATAACTTTCACTTTTGATTTCTTTCTCCTTAAGATGATACACTTTGAAAGGATAAAATCTTTGGGAGGAGAAGATAAAATGTTCTAATTCCAAGGTGTTTTCTCAATAGGCCACCCTGTTTAACAAACAACAAAGACATGCTAAAGAGTATTTTGATTAGAAAAGACCTGAATAATGATCAGTGTCCTATGATGTGCGAAAGAAACCACAGCAGACACTGCACTGTAAGAGAGAGCACACTGGAGTGTGATGGCAAAGGACTAGAAAAGATGCTGAGACTCCAAAGGTGGCTATTTTCCAACCCCAGCCATCCCGGAGAACGTCCACTTTTTGAATAGTGCATGAAAGCAGCATCAAGAATGATAGCCATGAACCATTTCTACCACACAGAACTGTGCAGCCAGGGTCCCCCGACGCTGTTTTAGAGGGAGACAGAGACAGAATTACTCACAGCAGGCATGGCTGTGTTAGACTCTGCACTAGCAGCAAAATGGATAACTTGTCCTCTGCACAGGAGCCTTGAATTAATTCTGTCCGATTCTTATTTTGGTATTTATGCTAACTCCCCAAAAGGTGAATTTTCTCCTTTATATTATATTACAAAAGGGAAAATAAACATTGCTCTTTAACAATGTTCAGTTGCGGGATTTTGATAATTAAACTGAATTTCATTTTCTAATTTTGTAACTAGTTATTTATCATGTCTTTTTCCTTCTTCCTTTTTAAAAAATGCACACAAAAATACAATTTTTCATCTTAATACAAAGCTCTAGATTGATACATTAAAATTAGAAAAACAGCCTGGCATGGGGCCACACACCTGTAATCTCAGTGACTTGGGTGGCAAGAAGATCCTGAATTTGGGGTCAGAGACAGCCTGAGTAACTTAGGGAGACTCTGACGCAAACTCTAGAGGTACAGCTCAATGGTAGAGCACTTGCAAGGCATGTGCAAAGCCCTGGGTTCAACCCCCAAGTAGTGAAAAAAATTTTTTTATATATATGAATGAGAAAATCAAAACTGTAAGAAATGTCAAACAAGGGCAATGTATTTGAGTCATTAAGAGCTTGCAATAATGCACACGACTTCAATGCACCTTAAATTGGCCTGAGGAGGCATCTGTCCTTATGGAAGCCCACCAGCCTCTCCTCTAGCCCGATGGGGTGACTGCTGCCCTCTGCAGCTATTTGCCCATCCTTCTGAAATTAAACTCGGGTTGCTAAGTATCAGCCCATACTGGCCCAAGATCTTCCAAAGAGGGTATCATTGCTTCGATCTAAAACACTAGTACGTAAGCCTCAGAGGTTACATTTTGGATATCTCTGGTGATATTTATTACTCCTTCCTACGTGACAGGAAAAGGCAAGATAAAATACAGATTCTCAGGTGAGACGGTAGGCTCCAGTGGGTTTGGCTGTGCGAAGACACTGAAGGCCCACAGGAAGCTCCCTCCACGCTGCCTCGGTCAGGCAAGCTCATGGCAATGCTGGCAGTCATCCCACCTAAGTGAGGCCGGAGCGCCAGCCCGAGGGCAGCAAAGTCCCGGGCCTCCTCCTGCAGAACTGGGCCTGCTCCCGTTCCTCTGACCCATCTAGGAATTTTCACCTGGGGTGCGCCTCAGGGTAGGTCGCCTCAAGACAAAATAAGACAGAACAAACATGACGCGAGCGCTCACACCCGCTCCGAGAACCCTGAAACGTAAGACGCACTGGCCATCCACCAACTGGCGAAGCCACGGGACAAATCCAGAGTTGAGAGGCTGCAAGTGCCAGGGTCTCAGTCCATTTCTGCTGCTGTAATAGAACCGCACAGAGCAGGTAATTTATACATGCTGGTAATGTATCTGGTCCACAGTTTTGGAGGCCGGGAGGGCAAACAGACGGCTGCATCTGGTGAGGGCCTTCGTGCCATGTCTAACATGGCAGACGGCATCAAGGGAGCCAAGCTCTTCCTCTGCCCAGGAACCCATCCCTGGGACAACTAATCCACTCCCACAATTGTGGCACCCAGCCTTCACGAGGGCAGAGCCCTCAAGACCCAATCACTCTTTAAAGGCCCCATCACCAGGGCCACTGCACAGAGGAACAAGTTTTCAGCAGGTGAACTCTGGGGACACGTTCAAACCAAAGCACCAATGAAGGGACACGCTGTCAACTACCTGCAGCTTCCCCGCATCTAATCAGGGATTGCCTCGGGAGTGGATTGCCACATCCTCTCCCATTTTTGTGGTGCTGGGAATGGAACTCGGGACCTCAGAGACTGCAGAGTGGGATGCTCTACCAACTGAGCTAAATCCCAGCATAAGGTTTGGGCTGGGGTAGATATGTTGTTGTTAGGTGCTGTCAAGTCAGGTCCGACTCATAGTGACCCTCACAGGGTTTTCAATGGATGCTTGTTTCGAGATTGCTTTGCCACAGCGTCCTCCTGTTGTTTGTAGTGCTGGAAATGGAACCTGGGTCCTCAGGAAGTGCACTCTACCAACTGAGCTAAACCCCAGCACAGGGGTAGATACAGGGTTTCTTAGTCAGCAGGTCATCCCTGCAATGCAAGAGGCGCTCCATCCCACGGGGTATCCCTGGTGGACACCTGGAACATGCCACAGAGTTACCCAATGCGAGGGCATTTATACTCCTCTTCCCACCATCACAGGCTGGTGGCTGCTCCTGGCCAGGCCAGTTTGCATTCACATTTGGCCTTCCTAAGCAACAGGGCTGAGCACTCTGCCTCTTTTGCTAGAGAAGGCACTCAGGCAGAAAACGATGTGGGCCCCCCCACTATGCTGATTGCAGTAAACGCCATGGGCATTTAGGAGAACAGTGCAGTGCAGGGGAATGGCAGAGCACTACACAACAATGTAGTGCCGAGCCCTGAGACCACACAAGACTGCTGAGGTGCTGGGTGGCTGTTGCCATTTGTTTTGTTTTGTTCTACTGGGGCAGTTCCTTAAAGATATTATTTCTTCTTCGGTAAACCGTATTATCTTTGCATATTATCCACTTTATCTGGATTTTTCAAAATTATTTGTACACTGTTGTCCTCAAGATTACATCCTTTTGTATCTACGTTTAAATTTCTTGTTTCAAGAATAAATTCTCCCATTGTTGTTCGAGTCCATGTGCAATCCCCCTTTTCCTCAGTCTTTACTGACTTAAACATGGGTTCTCGACTTACTTATGTACTACTATCTAGCTGTACCTTTTGTATATTCTTCCTCCTGTTCTCTTTCTGATCACTCTGTTGTTGGTACTTGTACTGTTATTTAATTTGTTTATTCCCATTTTTAAATCTTTTTCTCCATATATGTGTTTATGCATTTTTCTATTTCCACTTTAATTATATCCAATATATTTGGATTCTGATATGTAGTGGTTCCGTCAACTATATTTTTTAGAGATTCTCTAGTTTCTCTTTTGATGCAAAAATATACAGTACTTAAATTGGCAGGTGATGGGTCATTTTGTTCATTGTTACTGCTTCCCAGGTTTATTGCACTGTGATCAGTGTTTGTAATAGTGCTATATTGTGAAACTAAAGGTTTTCTTTGCAAACAAATGCATGATTAATTTCTTGTGATACTCTGTATATAGTGAAAAATAACAGGAAACAAAGATGAATAAAAGCAACAAAAAGCATCTGATTTATTGATGATGATGATGCTTAGATCCATTTTCTATGCCTTTTTTCACCCACTGACCTGATCAACATGGAACACGGAGAGGAATTTCTTATGGACTCTACCATTTTCACACTGTCTGTCTCATTCTATTTAGCATCTATTTTGATCAATACCAAACTTGCAAATCCTGCTTCTTTTTATTTGTATTTGCTTTGTATATCTTTGCCCAATCGTTAGATTTTTTGATCCAATTAATTTTAGGCAAGAAAGAGACCATATAAACTCATCAGCAGTTGCATAATGCTTAAAAATTTATTTTGGTTTTGTAAGATTTATATTTTTTAGTTATTACCTTCTGACCAGTGCCACAGTATCTTAATCTGATTTTTCCGTCCTATCTCTCTACTGTTGAGCTTGTCAACTTTAAGTGAAGTCTCTGACTCTACCTTTCACTAATATGCCAACCAGAGAGCTTCCTCTATTTCCTCTCCTCCTCCTTTGCCTACTTTGTAGCTGACTATCACGTTGGGAGTTATATAAAATTCATACGCGTTCCCACCGCCATTCCCACCTTTGTTTCATTTTTGGATATATTAATGTCCTTAGTGTTCAATGTAAAATCTCCCTCAAAGTCCCCACCTCATCTATGGGTTGGGTAAATAAAAGGCCTCATGTGTAATATCCCTTCAGTTCTGTGTGTCTCAGCCTGGCTCTCCACAGCTGTGATGCTAGGAGGACGACCTCAATCTAGGAGAATCTGTGGCCACACTCTCACTCCTGAGGCTCTTGAAATTGTTTCTCTGCTCTCACCTTGCTCTGTAGACAGACAGTCAGGAATCAACCTGACTTCCTCCCAATAACAGTAAGTTGACCTTGTTGCCTGGAAGACCAAATAAGTTTTTCTTTAAATATAAAATACACAGAAGAAGTTATACATCTTGGCATTTTCTCAGATACAAAGGAACCTTTTAAGTATGTGCTGTTGTTGTTAGGTGCTGTTGAGTCAAGTCTAACTCCTAGCAACTCTATATACAGCAGAACAAAACAGTCCTCGATTCTGTGCCAGGCACGCGAGCTTATTTATGTTTAAGCCCAATGTTGCAGACACTGTGTTAATCCATCTACTAGAGGGTTTTTCCTTTTTTTCATTGACCTGCCACTCTCCCAAACATGATGTCCTTCTCCAGGGATTTGTCCCTCCTGACCACATGTCCAAAATACATAAGATGCAGTCTAGCTATCCTTGCTTCCACGGAGCACTCTGGTTGCACTTCTTGGACAGATCTGTTGGTTCTTTTGACAGTCCATGGTTTATTCAATAGTAGTCTCAAGCACCATAATTTCAAAAGTATCAATTCTTCTCCCATCTCCCTGTTCAATGTCCAGCTTTCACAACCATATGATGCGACTGAAAATACTATGGTATGAGTCAGGCGTACCATCGTTTTCAATGTGACATCTTTACTTGCAATACTTTAAAGACATCTTTTGCCACAGCTTTTCCCAATGCAAGGTGTCTTTTGATTTCTTGACTGCTGCTTCCAGGTGTTGACTGTAGAAACCAGTAAAGCAAAATCATGGATAACCTTAATCTTTTCTCCATTTTTTTTTTTGAAGTTTCATACTGACCCAGTTGTAAGGATTTTGTTTTCTTGATGTTTACATGCAATCTATACTGAAGGCTGTGATCTCTGATCTTCATCAGTAAATGTTTTAAATTCTCTTCACTTTCAGCAAGTAGAGTTATGTCATCTGCATAATGTAGGTTGTTAATGAGTCTTCCTTCAATCTTGATGCTGCATTCTTTATAAAGTCCACCTTCTTAGGTATTCTTACCTTTGGTAACATTGACTTTTCATCCATGTACAGTGAAAGTGAAGTGTGTCCTTAAAAGAAAAATCCCATTCTTTCTCTAAAAGCCTTTAGTTAACTTTTTAGACAGACTTTGTTCCTTGATTCTTAGCTGCTGCTGTTGTTGTTAGGTGCCGTCGAGTCGGTATCCAACTCATAGCAACCCTCATAGGGTTTTCAATGGCTGACTGTTTCGGGATTGCCTTGGGAGTGGATTGCTAGGCCCTTCTCCCATTTTTGCGGTGCTGGGAATCAAACTCAGGATCTCAGAGATTGCAGCGCAGGGCTCTACCAACTGAGCTAAATCCCGGCCCCTGATTCTTAGCTAGTAATTGCTTAATTTGTTACCAATGTTTGTCTAAATCTTTACTTCCTGTAAGTGATCTTGTAAGTTCCTGTTTTTCTCACATAAGTTACAAAGCTGTTTCCACCGTTTGCCTCATGTAAACCCCATGCCTTTGTTCTCTGTTCTTACAAACACCAAGGTCCCTGTATGAGTTACTCACAGGTAAGTTTATGTGATAAACTGCCTGCAAGAATGTATACCCTCCCCCTTCTTCCTGACAACAGGGTCCTGGCTCTGTAAATTTGCTTTGTCTATTGTCACATGGGTTTATTCCTGTGAGCCCACCTTCCTAACAGACCCTATAAAAAGTCAAATTCTCCTTTGTTCAGGGCTCAAGACTTGGGAGATGACTCCTCTGAGCCGTGCCAGCACAACAAATCCTCCTGACTCGCCCCTGGTCTCTCTTGTCTCGTGCATTCCTGCAACATTTCTGGTGGCCCATAAGGGTACTGGAGGTGATAAGTTTATTGTCTTCTTTGCATGCATGCTTGGGAGTCCTGGGGCAGGGGAGACCCTGAGACCTCAGGCACCACCAGGTGAGACGTGAGCCCAGAGAAGCAACTGGTTATCCTGCGGCCCCGCACTCCTGCCCTGACTGTGTGATGGAACCTGTGGGGCATTAAGACAATTTCAGAGGCAGGACGATACAGGGAAGGTAAGGCCACGACCCCAACAGGAAAAAACTGTCAAGTAAGGATGGGAGGGGAGCTGGGTCAGTCTAGGAGAATCCAAGAAAAACTATGACCTCCGCTAGGACAGGAATTTTCTCCTTCACCAGGTGGGGGAGGTCCGGGTGGGAGTGTTGGGGTGAACGGCGTAGGAGAGTGAGGGGTGTACATCCCAGGCGAGTGTGTAGATCCACAAGATAGACTGGAGTGACTGCGTCCCATCTAGGGTGAGCCCCCATGGACTAGTGTCTGTGGGGCTTCAGGTTCGGGATTTATATGAACCCACCAACACTAAGCAGCATCTGAAATACTCCTGCAGAGGAGTGGGCTCTAATGGAGCAATGCTCCAGTGAGATCCCTGAATTTCAGGTTTTTTACCAAGGCCAATTCCCAGAAATGGACCAGCACTGGGATTCAAATAAGGAAGAGGGACCGCAGTGCCTAGAGAGGTATCGGGAAACGCTCCTACAAGGCTTAAGAGCAGGAGGGAAACAGGCTGTAAACAGGGAAAAAAGTCTCGAGGGCATGTCAGGGGGCCCAGGAAAACCCAAGCCAGGGAGACTATGTGGGGCATTATAAAGCTGGCAAATGGGTAGGGGCGGCAGGGGAGGGGTGTGGAGCCTCTTCTCTGGGGAACTGAAGAGGAAAAAACATTTACAAAAATAAAGGTGGTCCTTACTCAGGCTCTGCCCCTGGAACTGCTCGATGTGATAAAGCCTTTCTTTCTATAATCCATGAGCGGAGAGGACGGGATGAGCAGAGAGGACAGGCTGAACAGAAAGGACAGGCCATGGAGAGGACTGGGGAGCACGGAGGGGCAACTGGGCATGCAGAGGGCAACAAATGTGGACAGTGGCACCACAGACAGAAAAGACAGGAAGGCCACAGAATGAAGCATGTCACACCTGCCTTCGGCTCGAGCATGTTTTGGCCCCAAGCATCCCTCCCTGGGCCAGGTGACAGCAGGCGACAGCAGCCACTAAAATGGCAGACCCAGGAACTCCAAGGGTGCCTGGGTGAGGAGGTCCAGGCAAGGAGTCAGGTGAAGCCAGCCCAGCACGGCTGAGGTATGTGGGAAAAGAGCCGGTTGGCCTCAGCAGCCAAGGCGTCTGAGCCGTGGGCAGAGCTAAGCAGGCTGCAGACCGTCTGGCAGGAGGGCAAGTGGAGGCCACCGAGAAGCTGCAGCGAGCTCAGGAACTTAAAAACACATCCCAAGTGCTGAGCCAAGATGAGTCCAAGGCCAACAGGCTGGACCAGAACTGAGCAGTATGGAGGTGCAGTTATACTGCTCCTGGTTGAACCTGGTACCCCCATCCGTGACTGTGGAAATGGTGGATGAGGTCTTTTCATGCTGGGGAGACATCTTAGACCACACCATGGTAGACCCATATGCGGAGTACATTATGGATGGGAGCAGCTTTATACAGGAAGGGACGTGCTTTGGCGGCTATGCAGAGCCTTCATGCTGGTGAAAGGGGAAAAGGCTAATGTTTACACTGCCTCTAGTTATGCTTTTGCTACTTTACATGTCCATGGAGCCATTTATAAGAAGAGGGGCCTCTGAACAGCAGAAGAAAAATAAAAAAAAGATAACATATGGAGGAGATTCTACAGTTCCCGGATGCTGTCTGGGCTCCATAAAAGGTAGCAGTCATAGCAGTCATACTCTGCAAGGGACATCAATGGGCAGGCATTATTGAGGCAAAAAGGAACCAGAAAGTAATCGAAAGGCAAACGAAAGGGGCTGTAAGGATGGCCACGTGGCCTGAAGAGACTAACCATTCCTGTTCTCCCAGCACACCTCTCCTAGAGGCCCCGTGCTATTCTACCAATGGAAAGGCTTCATTTGCTCAGGAGAGGAGGAAATATACAAAAGGAGAACAATAAAATTCTCCAGCAGAAAGGTGACTATTCTGAAGATGCTAGCTCCGCAATTCATAAAAAGTTCCACCAAGAGACCCACATGGAAAGACAGCACTAGAGACTATTAACATGACACTTTTTTTCCTTATGAGTCAGAGATGGCACTTCTGTGTGCCACAGCTGCCACTGCCCAAGCCGTACAGGAACAATGTCTGACATACATCCGAAACAACCCAGGGCAGGAGCCATCCTGGCCCCCAGGAATTGAGAAAACTAGAACAGCCCATGTGAAAACTTACTAGTGGACTTCACCAAGTTGCCCTGAACTAGAGACTATTAATACCTGTTGGTCCTCGTCAGGACCATTTCGGGATGGGTTAGTGGGTTTCCCACTAACAAAGAAAAGGCACAAGAGGTAACAAAGGTGTTATAAAAGAATATCATCCCTAGGTTTGGCTTGCCCTTGACCCTGGGATCAAACAATGGGCCAGCATTCATAGTTGAAATAGTTTAGGAACTCACCTGGATGCAAAATATAAAATGCAAATTACACACAGCCTATCGGCAACAGAGCTCAAGAAAAACAGAATGCATGAACTGGACACTTAAACAATTGTCAAAAAGTACTGCCAAAAATCTCATCTGAGGTGGGATCAGGTCTTGCCTATGGTCCTTCTCTGAAATAAAGTGCACCCACATCAGACAGGGCATGAAATTTTATTCAGCTGACCACCCCCAATCATAGGCCAAACAAGAGGTGATCTCCATGAACTGGGAAAAGTAACTTTACCGAGACAGACGCAGGCACTAGGAACTGCCATGTAGGACATCTGTGGCCGGGTACAGGAGAAAATGCCTATCAGTTTAACTGACCCAACACACTTCTTCAAACTGGGGTATCTTATTTGGGTTAAAAAAAAAAAGTGGAACCCAATTTCATTGAGGCCCACATGAGATGGGCAACATACTGTAATCTTGTCCACTCTACTGCTGTTAAAGTTACAGGAACAGTGCCTTGGATCCATCACAGCCACTTAAAGCTAGCAGCCTAGGAGGAATGAATCTGTCAGCAGGACCCAGGGAATCGAACCCAGGGGATGCTGTACCAGAGTCCCACTGCTGGCTAGGACAACAAGGACAACAACTGCTCTGCACTCCGGAGGCTGACCAGTCTACACAGAGCAGAAGCTTAAGGAAAACGACAGCCTTGCTCTAGTCACTCTGGAAGCTGACTAGTCTATGCATTGCAGAAGCTTGTGGAAACATGCTTTTGTGTGGCATCTTGTCCTACAGACTGCTATCTGTGCCGCTGGCAAATGGGGAACACTGGGAGGAATGTTCCCAATGTATGTACCTCACAAGGTCTAGAACAAAAATGACTCAAACCATTCTGTCTCACCCTTACTATAAATATAAGGGGACCCCAACCCCATGGAACTTGTAAACCTAATCAGACTACTTTCTCAATTTGTAACCCATGTAATGACCTCCCATAAGTATCTTACAACCTCAGGACCTCATCCTATAATACCTGGTTGGAAGTCTGGAAAGGAAACAGAGATGGGGCCATTTTAAAATCAGACTGAGGTCACTTGCTCTCACCAGGGTGCTATTACTATCCTTTTTGATGGCTGTCAGGCTATAAGCTTGCCTTCGACATGTGGTTCCCTAAATCTAATATACATAAAACTCAAGGCAGGGACAAAAAAGGCTGCCCCCCAAAAGGTTACCACCACCGCCACCTGACCAATGGCTTTAACCAGACCTCAGGCCCTACCAAATGAGGAGCCACCAACCTATATGGGGTATGTGTTGATGACGATGATGCTCTTTTTTTTTTTTATTGGAAATTTTTAATGTACACCTTAATGTGATTCATTCTGACATGGTTTTCATTGTGACGTTTCCATATATGCATTTTGATGTACATTATTCATATAGGTGCCCCTTACCCTCTTGTATGCTTCCTCCCCCTACCCTCCCCATCTAAGTTTCTCTAACATTTACTTGGTAATATTTTCTATATGTCCTTGGGTTCCAGTTCTGTTTAAGATAGAAACTTTTCCTGTAGTGAACTTTGTTTTTTTTCTTGTCAGAACAATTGCATGCATTTTCTAGACCATTTATATTGACACCATTCTTATCTTTTTTTTTTCATTTTGATCCAACCTTTGAATAGGATTTTTCCTTCTTATAATTTTGATTCAGCTCCCACATAAGTGAGAACATGTGGTGTTCCTCTTTCTGAGCTTGTGTTCGTTCACTTAAAATAATTTTCTCTAATTCCATCCATTTTGCTGTGAATGACCTTATTTCATTTTCCTTGATTGCTGAGTAGTATTCCGTTGTGTATATGTACCATAGATTTTTTATCCATTCTTCTGTTGAAGGGCACTTTGGTTGATTCCATATCCTTGATATTGTGAAAAGCGCAGCACTGAACATGGAGATGCAGGTGTCTCGGTGGTATGATGACCCATCTTCCTTTGGGTAAATTCCCAGTAGTGTTATAGCTGGGTCATATGGTAGATCTATTTTCAGTTTTTTAAGATATCTCCATATTGATTTCCACAGTGGCTAGACCAATTTACAGCTCCACCAACAATATAAGAGTGTTCCTTTTTTGCCGCAACCTCGCCAGCATTTGTTGTTTTAGTTTTATTGATCTTGGCTATCCTTACTGGTGTAAGGTGAAATCTCAGAGTTGTTTTAATTTGCATTTCCCTAATGGCTAGGGATATTGAGCATTTTTTCATGTGTTTCATGGCTTTATGGAATTCTTCATTTGAGAACTGTCCACTCAGTTCCTTTGCCCATTTGTGTATTGGGTTGTTTTTTGGGGAGTTTTTTCCTTGAGTTCTTTATAAATTCTAGTAATTAGACCTTTATCTGATGTATAAAATTTGAAGATTTTTTCCCATTCCGTGGGGGTTTCCTTGACTCTGTTTGATGATGCTCTTAATTAAACTCATTTATAAAGAGCATCAAAGTGGAGAATGAAATAGATCCCCAAAGGAAAAAACACCTTTCTGTAGAAGCCTTTAGGTAACTTTTTAGATTGCCATTGTTCCTTGATTCTTAGCTAATAATTGCTTATTACCAATAATGTTTGTCTACATTGTTACTTCTTGTAAGTGATCTTGTAAGTTCCTGTTTTTCTCACATAAGTTACAAAATTGTTTCAACTTAATAAACTGCTTGCCTCATGTAAAAAAAAATAACACAAAAAATAAAATAAAAAAGAATACTACTCCTTTGTTCTCTATTCTTACAAGTCCCAAGGTCCCTGTTTGAGTTACTCATAGGTCAGCCTGTGTGATAAACTGCCTGCAAGAACGTACACCCTCCCTATCTCTTCCTGGCACACACACACACACACACACACACACACACACACACACACACACACACACACAGTATATATACATATCTACACCCAAATAGCAAAATGTTATAAATGATATGAACATCATAGGGTATGAACTATATGACCAAAGTCAAAACTGAGCAGTTATATCATTTTACTGCTTTATGTTTTAGGGAAGAAGGATGTTATCAATAGCAAATATGCTAAAATTGAGAAAACCTGCACTGAAAGTATTCCACAGACGTATGTGTGACATGTGAAAATATAAGTAATCTTTTCTTACAAACTATTTTTAAACAAATTATCCTACTTTACACCCGCCCTGTATTTTGTATCACAGGGGCTCTGTTCTTCCTCAGGCTTCTTTATCATTCCTCCACATGGCTGCACATGCTCAGACTTGTAAAGTTCCTTTTTGTCACTCTGCATAACCAGACATAGCCAAACTTGTAAAGTTTCTTTGCTTTAAGTTCCCTGTCCTCTCGGAAACCTAAGATTTCTCCCTTCTCTTTCTCAATATTAGCCATCTGGTTTAGCCAAGATTGTGAAGTAAAAACTCTAACCAATTGGGTGAGACCCAGTCACAGGGATTGTGTTGGGGATAGAAGATTGGACAGATCTCCAACCCATGTACTTGCTTGCTGGCTAGACCTACAGCTTCCATCCTCTTTGCAAAGAGAAAATTTGCCGTGCCAAGATAAAACTTAAAACCTTTCATTCAACTGTGTCTTTATTATCAACATCCATGTATTTCCAACATATGGGAACATTTAAGAACTTGACATATTCCCTAGCTTTTCCTTTTTTAGTCCAGAGCTTCTGTGTGAATTTATTCTAGATTAAATTATTCTCTCAAAACAAGGGTCTGGAACCTTTAACTTACACACGCAGTGGGTATTTTTATCCTATTTAACTTACCCTGGTAAATGTTCCTTCAAAACTATGAATATCCAGTTGTGGCTTCTGAGCATGAACATACGCGCTGATAGAAAACAGGTCCTGGAATATAAAAAACCTGAATCAATTTCCATGTTATAACTAAATAAAATTACTTGGAAGTTTTTCAACTAATTAAAATGTTCGTATGCTATGTACCAGAAGTAATCTTTGGTTGAGAAGATTCTGTGTGCTGCACCACGAACTAGGATTGTTGTTGTCAGGTGCTCTCAAGTCAGGTCTGACTCATAGTGATCCTGTGTACTACAAAGCAAAACACTCCCCAACACTGTGCCATGCCTGGCACTATGTCAGTGCTTCTCTGCTATTCATAGGGTTTTCAATGGTTCATTGCTTGGGGGTGGGCTGGGAGGTCCTTCTCCCAAGCCTACAGCATCTAGTATTCCCAGGCGGTCTTCCATAGGAAGACTAACCAGTTAAGCTGACCCTGGTTAGCTTCTAAGATCAGACAGGACTGGGCACCAGGGTGGTATGGCAGTATGTGGTGCTTTCTCTTTACTCTGCCTAGTGGCCACAGTGTGTTAAACAGAGGCAAGATAGGGAGGGAAAATTTAGGGCACGTGGGAGGGAAAAAGAGCCCTCACTCTGGGATCTAGTTTAAGACTTTCTGGCCGGATATCAAGGACTCTGACACAACTACTAAAAAGACTGCTGTGGGGACTGCCTGCATAGACACTATTTTGAGAATTTTGGGGGGTTGGGGGCTGGTACTTTGAGTTGGATCCAGGGCCTCACACATACTTTGCAAGTGCTCTACCATGGGGCTACACCCTCAGACCATTTTTTATTTTATCTTGAGACAAGGTCTTGCAAAGTTACACAAGCTGCCTCTGGCCTCGGAGCTTCGATTCTCCTGCCTCTGGTCTCGGAGCTTCGATTCTCCTGCCTACGCCTCCTTTTTCACTGAGACTACAGGCATGAGCTACCTCGCCTGGCTTGAGGAATATTTTAAGTTAAAATAGCTATACTTGGAGTTTAAATATATATGACTTTTGCGTTTCACTTTGCTCTTCCCCTCTGTAATTCTGTGCTTCCCTGAGAACCTCAGGAGTGGGACCGGGGGCCAGGTCAGCAGCAGCACATGCCCCAGGCAACTCCCCTGTGACTCCTTCCATATCTGTAATCCTGCACAGTGTGCCTCCTGGACCACCCTATAGCTTCATATTGCTATAGAGAAGATTCTCCAATACCAAAATGTTTCTACTTTAGGCCCTAACAGTGTGACTTCTTCCAGCCTATGTTGACCTGTGTGTCTGCCTTAATGGCATTTTCCTAAAACAATGTGTCATGTGAAGCTGCCTCTCAGTCTCATTTGCATAGGGGGAAATACTCTGGGATGGAGGGAGTGGGTAAGGCAGCTCATCCTTTTGTTTAAACTTTGAATCGTAGGTTGTATCTTTTAAGCAATGTAATTAACCACAAGGGTTATTCAGGTGGAATTTATACAGCCCACATCACACTGGACACCCAGAGCTGGGGACCCAGGACTGAGGTCACAGGAGGAGTGCCCTAGGTTAAACAAAACTAGAGGGGACATGCGCCCAGGGGCTCTTCGCGCTCCTGAGAAGCCAAGTCTATGTCTGACTACGTACTATGATTCTTTCTTGGTCCTTCTGTGCTCCGCTCTGCTCTCTTTCTTGTGCCTCCTAGGCGCCTGCACTTCACCCTAGAATGTCCACTATCCCTCACCTCTGCCTGACAAACATCAAACTGCTTCACTCCCCTACTGACTTGACCTAAAATTCATTTTTGCAACCTAGCCAGGGACCCAGCATCAGCTGAGTGGAGGTCTCGAGAGGGGGAACTCCTCAGGGCAGGTGGCAGGATGGCTGGCTGCAGCTCTCACTATGGGTGACAAACTTGGGAGATACAGGCAACACATACATGGCCTGGGGCTAAGGCAGGATCAACAGGCAGGAGAATTCTGGAGGACCTGGGAAGGGAAGGGCTTTTCACACCAGGGTCTGGCCTGAGTCATATCAGCCCAGAATGCCAGCACCACCAGAAGGCTGCGGCCGCGATGAGAACTAACAGCGTTTCCCTAAGACTCTCACCAGAGTCTGGACTGCATTTAAAGTTAAAAGACCTAGGAAAGAAAAAGGACAGGAAACTTGGGAGACACGAGAAGCAAAAAAAGCCCCTACTCTAAAATCCAATGACATCTCCCACAGGGGAGAAAAAACCAACAGGTTTAACTCAAGGAATCCACTCACACCCCCACCAGGTGAGGGTCAGCAGTACCTGACTCATAAGATCAATAGGTGGCCTAGGTGGAGACAATTTTCTTCTTCCTAGGGCTCTCAAACAAGACAGCTAAAAATAACAGGTACACTCTGATCTCTCAGGCCTTGAATGTGTGTGCCCTTGGAGTTTAACATTCCTAGCATTCCTCTCCCATCCCCACACCTGAACATTGCACCTCATAAAATCACCATTTAACGTATTCAGGAAATTCTCTAGGATAAGGGGAACAGGTAAACCAGCCCATGTTGCCTTTTCTTTTGGTTAAGTTTTTGATTCTATCTAATGACAGTCAGGCTAGCTTAGACATTAGCAGGCAATATGGAGGAAAAGAGGTTTGAAAATGGATGCTGCCTTTCCGCCATAATGAGGAAGCTATATACGTCTCTGAGGACATTGGAAGGATATTTTCAAATGGGTCTCACCCCATCCAAGCCACTGAACTATTTACAAAGCAAAGACCCTAGGCCTGTGTCTCCTTGGGCACCCAGGGCTGATGTCACACTGGGTGTGCCCTGGTTTGAATAAAACTAGGGGAAACAGGCACCAGTTTTTTCTCCTTTTTCTCTTCTTTCTCTAGTAACCACATGCACGCCTCTCCTTTCTCGGCCTGCCATTTTCTCTGTCTAAGGTATGTTTTCCCTCTTAAAGCCTGTTTAGTTCTCCTGTTCTCTGGCATAAAATCCTGCCCCTGGGAACAGAAAATTCCTTATGCCAAGTCACCTGGGTAATGCAAGTTTTTCCAATTTCCTTTCCAGGTTTATCTAAGCTTCTCCAGGTAGCTCCCTGTAATTATTCCTTAAAGATGTAGTATGTTTAATAAACCTACACTCCATATTATAATTTCCGTGTCAGGTATAAATTCTTTTATACACTGGATACAAAGACCAGAGAGTTTTGCTGCCAGATTTCCAGACCTATGTTCAGGACCTGCCTCTCCCTTCTCCCACTGATTTTTAAACCTTGTTTAATCCATAAATCTAGTTTTTATTCAAAGGCACAAAATCAGAACGTCTGGCCCTCACCCAGAGACACAAGTCAGCGAGGCCCATCACATATAGCCATTGTAAAGACACCCAAGCACACCCTCTAGACGCCTGTGTTCACTCTCAAGTGTGTACCATCCCTTACCCTTTATCTAAAAATCTTCAAACTGCTTTGCTCTCTTACTGAATTGTCCTGAAGTTCACTTCTGCAATGGAGCCAAGGACTTGGCTGTAACCTAAGCGGAGGTCCCAAGAAAGGGGAACTCCTCAGGTTAAGGCGGTAGGAGCACTGAACTGCAGTCCTCATGGCCAGGGCCAGGGCTGTCTGTGTGATTCCAACTTTAAGGGTGGAGCCTGAAGCTACCCAGGTGCCAAAGTATCCAGTGCAATCCCTGACTCCAGGTTCCTAACTAAGCACTAGTCCACCAGGGCCACAAACAGGACCCCACCAAGATCAGGGTCAGACTCTGGCAAACTGAGGCCCAGGCAGGGGCAGAGTTCAGGTCCCTCCTTGAGGCAGAACCTTGAAACCAGACCCAGAGCAAGGCTCATTCTCTGAGAGGTCATCTGTCTGAAATCCAACCGTCTGCAGCCACTCTGCACTCCTGGCATAGAGGCCACCTGCACTCAGAACCTCTGGCCCTCACCCAGAGACACAGGTCAGCGAGGCACATCACCAGCATGGTGTGGGACCCGCACTGCCCCTGGAACAGCAGCTTCTTCTAGGCTCGGTTTTCAACGTGGACTGCACTTTTCCTTTCCTGCTGATTCTACACATGCACTGCGACAATTCCTACAGAAAGGGAGGCAGGACGACTGGTGGCCTGCATGCTGGCTGTGAGACTGGCAGGTCGTATGTCTTGCTTGACCACTTAAAGAGTACACATGTTGTCTAAAACTGATACAGATCCTTTCATTTCCAGAAGACATATCGACTATTCTGCTGTTTACATTTCATTCATTTCCTACTTTCATCAAGGTAAGTTAGAACACACAAATTTATAAATTGCTTAGAGATCGTTGAAGACTAAGTGCAGAGTAACTGATGTATTAAAATGGCGATCAAAACAGCAATTCTACAAAGAATATCCTGTTCTTTTTTGTTGTTGGGTGCTGTCAAGTTGGATCCTATAAACAACAGGATGAAACACTACCCAACAACGTGCCATGCACGCAATCTTTGTATATTTAAGCCCAATGTTGCAGCCAGTGTGCTTCTTCTCATTCTTGAGTTGTGCTACATTAGCAAAAGGAGGTCCCAGGGACTTTACTAGAGTTTCCAATGGCTAACTGCCTCCAGAGTTGGCTGCCAGATCCTTCTCCCCAGTCTGTCTCAGTCTGGAAGCTCACCTGAAACCTGTCCATCAAGAGAGGCCCAGCTGGTATCTGAGGTACCAGTGGCACAGTTTTCAGTATCACAGCAACCTGCAACCCCTCACAGAACGACAAGCTGACAGACACGTGGGGGATCCTCTTCTTAGGGCAGTAAAATTCTCCAAGAGAACTGACAGCAAGGTTTAGGGCACTCCATTCAGTAAGCATCATAAGAAGAAGTCAGAGAATTTCACCAGAAAACAAAATGAAAAAATGGTGTGGTACAGACTATCTTCCACTGCTGTCTCCTCTAAAAACTGGAACTTGGAAGCCTTAAGCAGGCAGGTAGCTTGCTAATAAATTCCTTATCATGCTTTGCAGCTATTCATGACTGGGTGACTGGCTCTGGCCAATGGAACACGGCAAGAAGTGATATGTATCGTCAAATTTCAGCTGCAGACCTGCTATCCCTTTCCTTCCCCTCTGTCACCAGCCAGCATGGAGCTGGACAGCCACAGGGTCCCCTTGTGGCAAGCCACATGCCAAAGACGACATACGCTGACTCCTGCCTTGGGCAGTGCCCTCTGGGCTGTGCAGTGAGGGGGAAACTCCTAACTCAGGGGTGTCTGTCACGTTTCAGTGCAGGAATCAGAGGCACTCTGGATCTTGCGGCAGCAGGATTTCACATACACAACACGAAGCCTCCAAACTGCGAGAAAAAGATGAAGCTCCTGGCTAAGGCTCCAGAAACACTGTCAGAACGTTACGGAATCAATCCTCCATGGAGGTTACCAACACAAGGATCAACTTTGAGATGCAGCAATGGAGCTTGGATCCCAGTGCGTGCAGACCACTGATCCCGTGGCAGCTCCCAAGCAGGCAGAGAAGCCAAGAAGCAGACCCAGGAGTTCATGTTCTGTAAGGACACCTGCCAGCAGAAAGCATACTGGGCAGAAAGACAGCTGCTTAGCTAACTCCTGAGCAGTCCGGGGCCTGGGAAACATGGAGTCTAGGTCTCCACGTCCCTGGGAATGGAGGCTGGATGCGGGGTGGAGCAGAGGCTGAATGTGCTAGCTCACCACAGCAGAGGTATTGCAACAGCTTAAACTACACAGGAACGAACAACTGATTTTCAATTTAATTAAGTCAAGCTACTTTATAGAAAAAGAAAAATACTGTGTAACACAAGTCTTGTTAGATACTACAAGAGTGCTTAATAAGCAGCCAAAAGAGCCTTTGGACAAAGTCAGTCCTAGAATTAGTCCTTACTTAAAAATTACATGGCCATGGTGATCTTCAAAACGCAAAACTTTCATTTCGCAGATTATCTTTTGATACAAGAGTATAAAGAACAAGCTAGCAACAATCCTCATTTCCACATGCACATGAACACTTAGAAGAGTGCATTTCATCTAGTATATTAGACATCAAATGACTGAATAATGGCACAATAATGAGAATGTCATTCGAAGCTTTTCATGATAATTTAAAAATCATTCTAAAGTTTCCGATAATGTAGGAAAGCCTCTGCTATTAGGTCAAGGGCAACATTTGTTCGCATTACTTAAAGGTCATTAAAATACATCCTTAATCATAACATGTGGTTCATTACAGATAAAATTGCCTTTCGTTCAATAAAACTAATTAAATGTAAATGGTATTGTTTACTGCTGTATGGATCTTTTGAAATAAATCAGCAAGGCATGATTTATTGAAAATTACTGGGGCCTCATGGTTGTTAATAAATTTGTTTGATCACAAGAGGCAGAAACCTATTTCCCAAAGGTCCACAGGGCCTGCAAGGGCTGCCCTCTGCACGGCGGCAGCAAGCAGAAGCTGCACCTGGCACTGCAGGACCTGCAGCACAACGGTCGTCACGGGCACACGGAGGGCCTGGGAAGGCATAAAGGGATGGGGTGACTGTTGGGGTGTCCCTGCTCCTTCAGGGAAACCTGGAGCACCACGGGCTCTCCTACTCTTGGGTCCCAACAGCACGGTCTGAAGCAGCACACCTGGTAATGTGACACAAAGTGTCTCCACACCTGTCACATAAAAGACAGGAGTCAAAATGAGTGGCACAATTATGGCCAGAGTAAGATATAAAACGACAAACTAAACTGCCTTGGTTGTGCTCAAAATAATAGTGCTTTCCTCAATATGGAAAAAGTCTACATATACTTAAGTCCAACTTTATGAAGCTACAAATTTAAATAGATTAATGGATCAGTCTGCAGCCACAGCACCTTAGCATCCAATCTCATGTGATTTTGGAAGCTAAGCAGGGTTAGCCCTGGTTAGTCCTTTGGTGGGAGACCACCTGGCAACACCAGGTGCTGCAGAGGCTAGGGAGAAAGACCTGGCAGCCCACTCCCAAAACAATCAGCCATTGAAAACCCTATGAATAGCAGAGAAGCACTGACATAGTGCCAGGCATGGCACAGTGTCAGAGAGTGTTTCTGTTGTACGTAGGGTTGCTATGAGATGGAATCGAATGGACAGCACCTAACAACAACAATGGATCAGAAATTCAGTTAAACTTTCTTTTTTTAAGGAAATATTCTTTTTTTGTTTTATGGTCACATTAAAAATTAAAATGTTTTCATTACCATATAATTATTTCATTCAAATACTTAATCATACTTCCTATCAAAGTATACTAGCCATAGAAATTTAGAAGTAACATTACATGAAACGTATAACTCTAAATATTCTGAAATATATATATATATGTATATGTAGCACAAAGAGAAATGAAGACAGTATCCTTCCAAATATTGAATATACCAAAATGTGACTTCCTATAACCATAGCAAAGAGACCATTCCACGTTACAGACAATAGTACACTGGAATTTTAACTACTTTACTAATATATAACATGTATAATAAAAACTGCACACATATAAAGTGTAAATTTCATGTTCTGAGATACAATATGCCTATGGCCATGACCACAATCAAGATACCAAATACTCCCAATACCTTCAAAGGTACCCTATCCACCTGACAGCTCATCCCCACACCCAGCCTTCTTAACTGCTGATCTGCTTTTCCAGAATTTTCTGAGTATATATTCTTATTTGTTTGGCCATGTTTCACTTTTCTTTCAAATTTTAATAGTGTTTTAATTCTGAGTTTTCTTTTGGCTTACTCTTAGCAAAATCAAACCTATTTTAAAAACTATCATTTAGTGTGGTCATTCCCAAGGTGCCCACTGCCAGTGCACCTCATAACTCTTGGAAGGATTTATAGGAGGCAGACAGTGTAGAAGTGTGACTGAAAAAAAAAAAAATTCAACTTGAGACTTCTGAAGACTTATAGTCTCTCCCCTGATTCTAGAAAGCCTGCTTAAGGACATACCACAGAAAGAAATGAGGGGCACAAACAGGAAATACATAACCAAGAAACAGTGGCACTGACCCAGTCAGTTCAAATGGCACTGGAAAAATCAAGAGGCTATAAGGTGTCTCCCTGATAAAAATCAATTCATTTTAACCTGTTAATGCCCAACATTCTATTTATAAGACATTCAATTTTTAAAACACCAATATGAAATTTGACCTTTTCTGCTCATAGGGATTCTAAAAAAGGTAAAAGCTATTACATGTTTAAAAAGGTATAACGACTCTAAAAAGACATAATTTGGGCTTTAACAAGTTAGCAAACGGTAGAAGAAGCTAGATAATCTTAAATATATTAAAATAATGGCATGGCCTTATTCTTCAACAGAAAAAGTAAGTAAAGCAAACGGGAAATGCTGGGAAGGCAGGTGAGGGTAGGGAAAAGTAGACCAGAAAGCTAAGCTCAAGGAAGGCGTGACTGTGCTCAGGCAGGAGCTGCCCCTAAGAAAGGCACTGCCTGGTCTTTACACAGGTGCTCATGTGGCTGCACAGACTGACTGTGTGACTGGCTTCCTTCCCTGTAGGTCTCTGCATCCTCGGAAGGCAGGGAATGTTTCAATAGCTGCAACAGTACAAATGCTAATGACTGGCCTCTTGCTTTCTGACTCCAGCGACAGACACACGGAAGTGCTTACAAAGAGAAGTGAGCGCTGGTGGAGGGCAGCCCTAGGAACAACACGCAACCTGAACACAGACGGGAGAGCAGACCCACACCAAGCCAAACAACACTTACCACACGCACACAGCAAAGGACACTGAGAAGCCAGCGGGCAGGAAACAGGCTGGGAACACATTTACAATATGCCCCGGGCCAGAGGATGGAGAACGGGCACCTTCACCCTGGAGGGTCACAGTCGGAAACTGTGAGACCTGGAAGGCACTTTCAAACTTTTGGAAAAAATGGTCCTTATTCAGTGAACAGTACTGGTGCAACTGTCTAACAGGGTTTGTTTATTTTGTTCAAGATTGATTTTTCCCTCAGAGCTTGACCCACAATACATGTTCAATGGATTAGAAATTTTGCATGAGAAGCATAGTTGCTTCAAAAGTAATCAGTTGAAATAGAATCATGAGTGGAAATAGTCTAAGCATAAAACCAAAGGCAGTGGACACTTTAAAAACCAACTTAAAAACAGTAGGTTATACATCAGCATGCTAAACTCTGTACAATTTCTTACAAAATCCATATAAAACTTGTCAACCTGCTGGGTGTGGTGGTACACCCTTGTGATTCCAGCACTTGGGAGGCTGAGGCAGGACAGTCTCCAGTTTGAGGTCAGCCTGGGCTACCTGCATAGTGAGATCCTGGCTTAGGGCGGGATTAGGGGGAAGACACTTTATAAAATCTTACAGAAAAGATGACCTAAAACATACTGTCAAGTAAATATCACACTGGGAAAACAGCAAACACAGTGCCCCTGCAAAGTGTGAGTGTGCGGCAGGGCACAGGAAGGGGCACTGCAGGAGGAATGTGAACCAAATGGGAATGGCGGCCAGTGTGGAGAGGGGAACGACAAGGAGTTTTCTTACGTTTTTAGGACTTACATGTTATTTTCAATGTACATGTTACTATTGAGTCAGGGAAAAAAAGTTGCCCTCTATCTCTATTTTGAAGGAATGCATCCTTCAAAGATGAGAGAGAGGGGAGGAGCATCTGAGGTCAGAGGAGCAGAGGGGTCAAGCCCTCTGCAAGGGAGAGACTACGCACCCTGGGCACGTCCGGTCCGGTCCTCCTGTGAGGTGTATCCCTACTGACAAGGCAATCCAAAAAACAAGTACTATTGTGTTTTAGATTTAGTTATAATTAGAGATGCTGTGCCTGCAGCAGTACCAGTGTGGTATCTGATCCCGTCAGATCTCAGAAGCCAACCAGGGTCGGGGCTGGTTAGTCCTGGGAATGAGAGACCACCTGGGACTATCAGGTGCTGTAGGCTTGGTAGAAAGACCGGGCAACCCACTCCCCAAAACAAGCAGCCACTACGAATAGCAGAGAAGCATTAACAATACCATTTTGCCTGTTGCTATGAGTCAAACACCGACTCGACAGCATTGATGGCACCTAACAAAAACAACAGTTTTTCCAAATTAATGGAGTTGTGCCAAAATATTCGGTAACTAATAGTACATGGTTACTAGACATTATCTTTTAAAATATTTAACACAATATAGAAGAAAATAATCCCAATTTCATGGAGAAAATCTGGACAGTTCATGGTTTTAGTTTGCACTGTAATTTTTCACTACATGTTAACTAAAAATCTCTTTCTTATTTGGTTGTTTGCTCCTCTCCTTTGCCATTTTGTGTTGGTGTTTGCCACTTGACAATTACACGTTTAAATACTTGTTATACTGTATTGTTTGTTGTTAGGTGCTGTAGAGTCAGCATCCGACACATGGTGACCCTACACACAACAGACGAAACACTATTGTAGTACTCCTCTGCCACTCATAGGGTTTTCAATGGTTGATTGTTTTTTGGGAGTGGGTTGTCTGGTGTTCCCAGGCCATCTCCCATCCAAGTACAAACCAGGTACAACCCTGCTTAGCTGAAACTGTGATATCCTTATATCCCACAATTCTAAGAACTTATCTGAATGAGAAGATTTGCTATTTAGATGCCTATTTTTTAGTGTTTGTTGTTAGGTCCTGTGGAGTTGGTGTCTGACTCATGGCAACCCTACACACAACAAGTGAAACGGTATTGTCAGTGCTTCCCTGGTATTCACAGGATTTTCAATAGCTGATTGTTTTTTGGGAGTGGGTTGCCAGGTCCATCTCCCAAGCCTACAGCACCTGGTGTTCCCAGGCGGTCTCCCATCCAAGTACTAACAAGGTCTGACCCTGCTTGCTTCTGAGATCTGATGGGATCAGACGACACAGTGGTATGGCTGCAGGCCTCTTAATGTTTACATACTAAAAAATAAAGTAGGAGTTGCTTTTCTGTTTCTACCAAGACAGAGTAGCAGAGGCTGGGCAGATCAGCTGAGAAGAGTCGTTCTCCAGCTCAGGGTCAGAAAACTATAACGTGCAGTCCAAATCTCTCCTGGACTCACTGTATACAGTGTCATAGGCAAGACTGTATTTTTCAGTTTTAAACCACTGGGAAAGAAACGAGGAGGATGAAAGAGAGGGAGATGACAGAACCTGTAAGAACATATTATCACTAGATAAATAAATGGACAAGGAAGGTATAAGCAGCTCTCGTTAGGATCCAACTAGTTTCAGAAAAGATAAAAAAGCACATAAGGGCTGGGCATGGTGGTTCAAGCCTGTGTTTCTAGCAAGTCAGGATGTGGAGGCAGGAGGATCATAGGTTCGGGGCCAGAGGCAGCCTCCATAATTTAACAAGACCCTGTTTCAAGATAAAAAATTTAAAAATGGGCTTTGGGTGCAGCTGAGTAGTAGAGCACTTGCAAAGTATGTGTAAGGCCCTGGGTTCAGTACCACAGTACAACCAAAAAAAAAAAAAAAAAAAAAAAAAATTAAAAAAGTGGCTGGGGGTGCAGCTCAGCGGTGGAGCAGTAGCATGCATGAGGCCCTGGGTTCGCCATCAGTACTGCAAACACAAACACACACACACATAAGGAATGAATTCTAAGTTAAGGACTACCTAAAACAGAGGTGTTGAACCTTTCGATTTCCTGAGCTGTACTGAGTAAAGAGGAATTGTCTTGGGTTATGCATAAATTATATAATTTTTTTTGTGTGTGTGTGTATGTGTGCATAAAGAGGTCTTATATTTTTTATAATAAAGCTTAGAGAAATGAGAACAATATAAAACTGGTAGAAAATTTGACCCTGTTCTTTTAAAACTAATTTACCAACGTGTGGTTCAATGGAAGTGGCCACAATTCTAAGTGAGTTCTCAAGTAAATTTTGTGATGGTCCATTCACAGCATCTAGAACTGGGCTGAGTTAGATTTTCAGAAATGTTACCAGCAATTGTTGCATTTTACTTGCCACGTTGCCAAAAACATATAATCTCTGATGCACCATTAACTGGCTTCAAACAGCTTGGAATCACTTGATCATAACTGACTGACCTAGTGGTGGGCAATGGTACGAACCTGACTCACATTACAGACTGTGACCTATCTGTGCTTACTTGAAGGTTTGAATTTGGTACTGTAGCACCATCTCAGTATGCTGCACATAAGCATTAGGTGGTGTTCTCTAAACCTGCAGCATTGCTTTGGAACTTCACAACTGACTACACATGGGGTCACACATGATGTTAAATATTCTGTGGGGCTGCATTACTAGCTGTCCTGGGCTGCATGCAGCCCATGGGCTGCACGCTGGATAGGACTTGAATGTGTAGTGCTAAAAAAAAGTATCAGAAGAAGCAAAACATCTCCAAATCCTACACATGTCAAACATATTTAGTTCTCAGAAAGCCCACAAAAGAGTTGAATGAGGAGGCCCCAGCTGTCCAAGGGAATCATATACCATTGTCCGGTCCAGCAGCTATTCTACCCTAATGTAGCCAAAGGAGTAAAAGCAGTCTGCAACACCATCTCTCCTCTTCTTCACCAACACTTCCTGGGTCAAAGGTCACTCTTGAACAACCTCAGTCTTTCTTTCCTGTCTGTAGAATGACCTATAAGTCATGTAAGACAAATCTTTTCCCATTCAAATCTGTACCATATATAAACCAACACAAACACCAAATGGCCTCAAGTAGGGTTTTGTTAAAATAAAAAAAAAAAAAAAAAAAAAAAAAAAAAACCCAGCTTAGAATATTTTTGACCTCTGTGAGAGATATTTTAGAAATCACTGAAAATACAGCAATCTGTGTGGTCTTGCTCTTACCCACCCTCACACCATCCCAAAGTACTGATGGATACTGAGCAAAGGCCAAGCTGGGTCTGGAAGCGTTTCTTTTCCCTCACCTAAGAGACACCACAGGACGAACCTCCTCTGATGACACGGGCCTCTATCTTTCAGAAGAGCCAAACCAGGGTCTTGATTCCAGTCTCCCGAACAACACGTTCACTGGCTATTAGGGAGTAAGTCAGTTCGTGACAATGGTCTCATTAATCTCCACCAACAGACCTCAACCTTAAAGAACACTTAACAACCTAACACTTAACTTAAAGAACACTTGCCTGAGAAAGTTTTTTAAAGAAATATAGAAAACCCAAGTGTCATGCTAATAACAAAAACAAAACAAGTTATGTGCTAAGGAACCAGGGCATTATTTTGGTATCATTTTTAATGACTCTTCCAAGGGAATAAGTAAATGATAAGGCAAGTTCTCAACGCAGTAAATCAGCTGACCTCCCAGGACCCGCTGCCACAGAAGAGGAGAGGAGCTCAAGTCTCCTCGGTCGCTCACCCCCAGGGCTGGCAGCCGTTGCGTGCAGCTCACTGCCACCTTCAGCTTCCAGTCGGTCTCACCATCTAGCTGATCCGTTCGAATAAAGCATGAACCTTGGAGGCAGAGGAGAAAACGTCAGCACTCTGGAACTGAACTGGAAGTTTCTCCCAAGCTACAGGTGCCATCAAAGCAGAACACGGCTCAGTGGGATCTGGGAATGGTGCATCTAGACAGCTTTCATCTAAGGTATTATTTGACTCACAAAACAAGCCTGTGAAAAGATGTTGTTGTTAGGTGCCATCGAGTTGTGTCTGACTCATAGTGACCCTTATTCGGTTTTCAATGGCTGATTGTTTCAGGATTGCCTTGGGAGTGGGTTGCCACATTCTTCTCCCATTTTTGTGGTGCTGGGAATCAAACTCAGGACCTCAGAGACTGCAAAGCGGTGCTCTACCAACTGAGCTAAATCCCAGCCCTGTGAAAAGATACAGCCATTAAATTTTTTGAGTCACTTATGATCTATTTGGTGGTCTTGCCTACTGAGTTTTTTTTTTTTTTTAAGCTGATTGATTGATCAATTGATTGATTGTGCTGGAGATTGAAGCCAGGGCCCTGTGCATGCCCGAACAGCATTCTACCACTAAGCTACACACCCAGCCCTAGCCTGTTAACATTTAATAAGTACTTTGTGTTAGAAAGCTATGTGGAGAATTTCTACTTTTAACCTACGTTTTGATAATGATGAAATAATAGGATATAAACAAAAATCTCCAAGAGTGCATGCTATTACCTTTCTAATAAAATGTTACACTTACCACCATAAAACATATGTTCAGTTATAAGACACAGCTAAAATGGTATTGAAGGACAAAGTGGAAGCTCCCTTGAAGGAACTAGCAAAACACAGGGCTCCAGGAATTGATGGAAACCCAACAGATGTTTCAACAAATAGATGCAGCACTGGAGGTGCTAACATGTTTATGCCAACAGATTTGGAAAACAGCTACTTGGCCAACTGACTGGAAGAGATCCGTATTTGTCCCTATTCCCAAGAAAGGGGATCCAACTGAGTGTGGAAACTATTAAATAATATTAATATCACACACAAGCAAAATTTTACTAAAGATCATTCAAAAGCAACTGCAGCAGTATATAGACAGGGAATTGCCAGAAAATTAAGCTGGGTCCAGAACAGGGTGGGGAACCAGGGACATCATTGCTAATATCAAGTGGATATTAGTTGAAAGCAGAGAATATCAGGAAGATATCTGTCTATATTTTATTGACTATGAAAAGGCATTTGGCTGTGTGGATAACAAATTATGGATAACACTTCAAAAAATGGGAATACCAGAGCACCTAACTATACTCATGAGGAATCTGTACGTGAACCAGGAGGCAGTTGTTCGAATAGAACAAGGAAACTGCCTGCTTTAAAGTTAAGAAAGGTGTATGTCAGGGCTGTGTACTTTTGCCATATCTCTTCAATTCCTATGCTGAGTAAATAATCCGAGAAGCTGGGCTTTATGAGGAAGAACGTGGCATCGGAATCGGAGGAAGACTCGTTAACAACCTGCGTTATACAGATGATACAATTCTGCTTGCTTAAAGTGAAGAGGATTTAAAACATTTACTGATGAAGATCAAAGATCATAGCCTTCAGTATGTGACTAAACATCAGCAAAACAAAAATCTTTACAACTGGGTCAGAATGCAACTTCACAATAAATGGGGAAAAGATTGAGGTTGTCCATGATTTTGCTTTACTTGGTTCTACAATCAACACCCATGGAAGCAGCAGTCAAGAAATCAAAAGACACACTGCTTTGGGAAAAGCTGTGACAAAGGACCTCTTTAGAATATTGCAAAGTAAAGATGTCACACTGAAGACAAAGGTGTGTCTGACTCATGCCATGGTATTTTCAGTCGCATCATATAGTTGTGAAAGCTGGACATTGAACAAGGGAGATGGGAGAAGAATTGATGCTTTTGAATTATGGTGCTGGAGATGTTTATTGAATAAACCATGGAGTGCCAAAAGAACCAACAGGTCTGTCCTAGAAGAAGTGCAACCAGAGTGCTCCCTGGAAGCAAGGATGGCTAGACTGCGTCTTATGTATTTTGGACATGTAGTCAGGAGGGACAAATCCCTGGAGAAAGACATCATGTTTGGGAGAATGGCAGGTCAATGAGAAAAAGGAAAACCCTCCACAAGATGACACAGTGTCTGCAACATTGTGCTTAAACATAAATAAGATTGTGTGCCTGACACAGAATTGAGGAGTGTTTCGATCTGCTGTACATAGGGTCGCTATGAATTGGACTTGATGGTACCTAACAACAACAAAAATGCTAATACCCTGGTATGTGCTACTGTATACTAACAATCCGATCAGACTTTAAATATGGAAAAGCATCAAATTAAAAAAATCTATTTGCCCTCAGACAATGCCACATCATGCCTCTTCTCACACTCTACCCTACAGTCAGAACAGCAAAAACGAAGAATGACACAAGCCCAGGATGATTCATTGCAAGATTTTTCATAGTAACTGACACGACTAGAGAAATAGCTATGAGTCAGATACTGACTTGTTGGCACCTAACAACAACAACAACAACAACAGGTCAAGGAAAAAAAAGGGAGAACTTCAACTAGATGGACTGACACAGTGTCTACAACAATGGGCTGAAACATAACCAAGATCGTGTGCCTGGCACAGAATCAGGGAGAGTTTCATTCCCCTGTACATAGGGTTGCTATGAGTCGGACCTGACTTAACAGCACCTAACAATAACAGATGGTACAGGCCAATCACGTGATGTGGCCTCCTGATACAACTAAGTGACAGGGTAGGCAAGAAATATATGAGGCTGCAAGCCAGTGTGATACAGCACATCTGACAGTGAACTCTCACTTAAGCAGGAGTTAACGCTCAACAACAATAACTTTAATATGATGGCGCACAGGTAGGTCTGGTTACAGTAGCATCACCCTAAACACACGCATACTGTACTGTCCTACAACATTATCAAAGGACACCACTATGTGGAAGCACAAAACACCCTGAATAACGAAAGCAGTCTTGAGTAATAAGAGCAATTTGGGAGGCATCACAATACCTGATTTCAAACTAGATTACAATGCCATAGTAACAAAAACAACATGGTCCTGGCACAAAAATAGACACAAACACCAATAGAATCAAATAAAAGATCAAGAATTATGTCCAAGCAGCTAATGCCACCTGATTCAGGACAAAGGTATGAAGAATATGCCATGGAAAAAAGCCAGCCTCTTTAATAAGTGGTGCTTGGAAACTGGATATCTATTTGTTAAAGACTAAAGCTAGATCCCTGTCATCTTGTACAAAAATCAACTCAAAATGGATAAAAGACCTTAATGGAAGATCTGAAACTATGAAGCTAACAGACGAAAATGTAGATAAAACACTTGAAGATCTAGGCATAGGCAAAAACCTTCTGAATTGGATTCTAATAGCTCAGGAAATGGGCTGGGATTTAGCTCAGTTGGTAGAGCGCTGCACTGCAGTCTCTGAGGTCCCAGGTTCAATTCCCAGCACTGCAGAAATGGGAGAAGGGCCTGGCAATCCACTCCCAAGGCAATCCCGAAATAGTCAGCCAATGAAAACCCTGTGAGGGTCACTGTGAGTCAGATACCGACTCGACGGCACCTAACAACAACAACAGCAGCTCAGGAAACAAAAGCGAGAACAGACAACGGTGATTAAATTAAAAAGCTGCTGCACAGTGAAAGAAACAATCAACAGAATGAAGAAAGAGTCAACAGAACGGAAGAAAATCCTTGCCAAATATTCACCAGACACAGGATTAATATTTATAATATATAAAGAACTCAAAAACTACACTGAGGTTCTATATCACCCCAGTCAGAATGGCTAGCATCAAGAAAACAAGTGCTAGGGTTGATGTGTGGAAAAACAAACCCTTATTCACTGCTAGTGGGAATACAAATTAGTCCAGAAACTAAGGAAATCAATTTCAAGGATACTGAAAAGACAGAAACTAGGTCTTCCATACAATCTAGCCATATTGGTGGTGGTAGTTCTTGTGGTGTTTGCTGCTGCTGTTGTTGTTGTTAGTGCTATTGAGTCAGTATCCAACTCAGTGACCCTACATACAACAGGGGAAACACTATTGTCAGTGCTTCACTGCTATTCATAGGATTTTCAATGGTGGATTGATTTGTGGCAGTGGGTTGCCGGGTCCTTTTCCCAAGCCTACACTATCTGGTGTTCCTAGGTAGTTTCCCGTCCAAGTACTAACCCGGCCTGACCCTGCTTAGCTTCCAAGATCTGACGGATCAGATGCCAGGGCTATAGCTGCAGGCATCCTAGCCATATTACTTCTGGGTATATACCTAAAAGAATCAAAGCCAGCTTACTACAGAGATACCTGCACACTCATGTTTTACTGCAGCATAATTCACAGCAGCCACATTATGGAGTGAAGTCTAAGTGACCATCAATGGACCAATGGATAAAGAAGATGTGGTATATATATGCAATGGAGTTTTACTCAACCATAAAGAATTAAATTACATAATTTGGAAGAAAATGGATGGAACTTGAAATCATAAAGTAAAATAAGCCAGACTCACAAAGACATGTCATGTTTTCACTCATACGTGGAAGCCTGCTGTTGTTAGGTGCCATCACGTTGCATCCGACTCATGGCAACCCTCACAGGGTTTTCAATGGCTGGCTGTTTTTGGGATTGTTTTGGGCAGTGGACTGGCACTTCCTTCTCCCAGTTTTGTGGTGCTGGGGAATCGAATCTACGTCTTCAGAGAGTGCAGAGCAGGTGCTCTATCTACTGAGCTAAACACCAACCCAGTGTGGAAGCTAGGAGGAAAAACACAGGATTTGGAACTAAAATGAAAACCTGCAGGGACATTGAAGAGGGAGATGGGGGAATAAAGAGCGACAGAGGGAGTGAATATGCTCCAAGTACATTTGTGTGTATACATACTATACACACACACGGGGACAAAGTGCATACATGTTATAAGAAAGTAAAACGCTGTACTAAAAACTCTTATAATATATACCAATAATAAACGATGAATGCAAGGCACATGTGACTTCTGCAATTGTAAGAGGTGCTCCAAGTGGTGACCATGGCAGAAGCAGCAGGACCTGTTGCTATGCAAAGCCTCCTAGGTCTTCCTTTGCACACAGCACACAAGGTACCATGCGCTTCAAACGTGTGTTGGAGGTTCGGCTGCACACTCGTGCCTTCAATGTCCTACTTCTACAACATTCTTGCATCTCAAATTCCACTTCAAAATGGTCTTTTATTACTTGAATGAATGACATTCATTCCGCTATTTTCTTCGACTGCCATTCCTGTCACATGGTAGTGCCAGCATTCATTTGATTAATGCCATCTTTTGAATGAATGTCATACTGAATATTGCTACTGTCACTCAACTCAACTTGGAAAGTAGTACATAGATAGTATTGCTTAAAATGTGTATACATTTTTTTGGTATACACAGTATATATATATCCACACGTGTGTGTGCGTGCATACAGGGGCTCTGAAAGGTGATATGGTTGCCTCACTGGTCATTCTGGCTCCTGGGCTGTCTGTGTAGTGATCTGTGGAGTGAAGAGCCAAACTTGAAATTTGTACTTCATATAATTACACTTTTTCTAGGGTTTAGTTCTCTGAGGCCCTAAGTTTGATCCCCAGCACCAAAAAAAATGGGAGGACTTAGTAACCCTCTCCCAAAACAACCCCCAAACAATCAGTCATTGAAAACCCTATGAATAGTAGGGAAGCCCTGACATCATGCCGAGCATGGCCCACTGTCAGTGGGTGTTTCATACTGTTGTACACAGGGTCACTATGAGTTGGACCAACTTGATGGCACCTAACAGGTCAGCGGAAAAAAAAGCCTACACAACCTAGGGAGAGCCTGACTCAATATAAAACATAAAATAAAAAAATGGGTTAGGGGTGTAGCCCAGTGACAGAGCACTTGCAACGCATGTGCAAGGCCCTAAGTTCCATCCCCAAGAACTGTGGGGCAAAAAAATTAAAAAGTCCTGTACTGGTTTTCAACAAGGAAAAATTCATGTTTGGCAACTTCTGTAGACACTGCTGGTTTTCCTAACAAGGAAGAAGACAGGAGATTGCTACTGGCATATACTGAAATGAGGCCAAGGATATTCTCAACACTCTGCTGTTCATTAAGACAGACCAGGAAATATTGAGCCTTAAATGCTAAATGTGGTGAAGATGAGGATCCCAACATCAGAGGCTAATGCTGAAATACTGGCAAAAATCAGAGGAAATGCCAGACGCAACGAGGCTGACCATTAGCCTGACAATTCGCTAAATGATCTCCTTGTCAAGTTACTTTACCTTATGAAGACTCAATTGTTTTTCCTCTGCACAGTGGGAAATATAAGGATTACTATGGAATTGTGTTGCAAGATTTAGAGGAAAACCTACTAAAGTGTGTTATGCATGCATGCACCAGGAACTAGTTGGTAAACAATTCTCAAATTTGGAGAAATATTTCAGGTAGATAAGAATGTATCTTTGCACAGGTGAATCCAGGACAGCTTTTTACACAATAACCTGAAAGGGTTATGCAAACCCATATCCAAAATCTTATTTCCCTTTGAACCTAGAAAAGAAATAACTTCTGGACACTAGTGAGCACTTTCTTGCTCTTTTACTCTGCATAAATATCAAGTATTTTTCTCTCTCAGCTGAGGCATTTTCAAGTAATTACAGCTGCCAGCAATTCAGTGCCTAAAATGTGCCTTAACTATTTAATCACTTCACTAATTTTATTTTTAATCCTTTAACTCCTCTTAACATGGGAACGATCATTGTGACAATGAATCTGGGACACTCAGAGATGAATCCACTCATCTAAGACATACGATCAGAGCTATAAAAGGATTTTCCAGTTTTCTGCTTTATCAGTTAATGATATATTCAAGAAACCTTCATCTGACTATGTGCACTTTGGAAAATATGTCTAATTATGTAAATAAACTGTCAGGCATTGTTTGTCAACAGGATTGTGAACAGAACATTTTATACAAGCTGACTCTTTTCAACTAAACAGCAGTAAAACAATTGCAGTTCAGGTTATTGTAAGTTCAGTGTTTACTCATGGTTGATTTTTCCCTCCTAAGCATGCGTATTCTGATAGGATACGTAAAAGTCACTTTTTGGACTAGATTCTAGGTACTGTCCACTCTGCTCTGGATTTGCTTTCTAAACTTTACAGACAAGAGAGACTTTCTGAAATGTCTTAAGTTTCTAACATTCTGTGTGTCTAAAAGTGAAATCAGTATCTAGATCTTTGTAAACATATCAAACACTGCAAACAATGTAGGTGCCTTCTTTAAGGACAAAAGACACGCTGCATGTTAAATAGTTATATGCTATTTTTAAAATTTAGGGGAAAATGACATGTTTCTCCCTAAGTACAGTTAAAATTATTCACCTCACAGTAGCTGACAAGATGAAGTGGGGGTGCAGCAAAATCAGAGGTGTGGCCCAGTCAGTTTGTCTTGGGAGAACCAATCTTAACTTTGTGACAGAAAGCACCAGCTGCAACCGATGCCAGTAGAAGCTCAGCAAAAATGAATGGTTAAACTGGTCTGCTGACATCCTATTACAGACTCCTTATGAATACTTGATTTTACTTTGCATAACTGGCAAGAACTGACAAGACAGGACAGGTTTAATGAACATCAAATTAAGATCGGCTACTATATCTGTCACATCAGAGAGCCACATCAAATAGTCATTGATGGGGCCCCATCTGCCATAGAAAAACAAGTCAGTCCACAGCAGTAGCAGGAGGCATGAGACAGTTAGAGCTCCCAAAGAGATGGGCTATGATATATGCCCAACAAAAGAAAATAGACACGGACTTTGCATTTATAGTACCAGATCACTGGCCATTAAACTTAATTTTTAAATCATTTATATACCTTAATAACTCTGCATGAAATTTTTCAACTGGTGACAAGATGAACAATACTAGGGATATGATGTGGATGAGGACCATGTCATTTACCTACCCTTGTCCCACTAACAAGTGACAGCTGAGATACTATATATGTCCCAAACACTTAAACTGTAATACCATCACTTAGGATACAAGGAAGAGATATTGGCATTTATAAGAGATTGATGAAAATTACTTCTAAAGCATTAATTTCTCCTAATACAACTAAAAGAACGGTGTGCACTCAGGAGATATTTGATCTGAATTAAGGAACTGATGAAGCAATTGATTAATTCGAATTTAAGCCATCAGTCACCAGATCCATCAACGGCTTCATTTCCATTCTGAACAATCCTCACAGCTCCATCAAGTACTCTGCTCATACACAGTCAATGTGGGTCCCCAGCCCAGCTCACCACACTGCACTGACAACACCCAGCTGCTAACTGTCTAAGCCGGAACATGTCAGAGTGACTAAAGTTTAAAGACTTTCATTATAATAAAAGTAGGTTACAAGTTTTTTTCAGACAGACTGAAAAGCAATAATATATTAAAAATGTTAACAGACAGCACAAAAAATTATGAACATTGGTGATTTTCTGAAAACTAGGCAATAAAAAAATTCAAAGTAATTACTTAAAATCATGCAAAAAAGTTTCTGAGCTGGGCCTGGTAGTACATGCCTGTAGTTTCATCAGGAGGCTGAGGCAGGAGGATCATGAATTCAAGGCCAGTGTGGGCTGCACAGTGAGATCGTGCCTCAAAAAATAAATAATTAATTAATTTTAACAACCCAAGAATTTCCTAAAACTTGAAACGTTCACTGAAAGAAATATCATGACACAAATTTTATACAGTTAGAAGCTATTTGGCCCATACTACAAATAGAAGAAGAGTACCATGAAAAAGCACTCTGATTTCTTAATATCTGCATATGAGTAAGTAGTAATTAACATTTTAATAATTTTGATTCAAGAAGGAAAATAATAAAACTGAAGAACATAACAGACACAGGTTAAAACAGACTACAGCAAAGGCTTAAACTCAGATCCATTACTAATCATCCAGGAATATGCAGATAATCAAAAATTGAGTAGACATGTGTGCTATTCACATTTTTCTGAGGAAAAGATGATAGTTCTTAAGATTCTCAAAGGCATTCCAGACCGTCAAAATACTGAGTAACTCCATACCACAGAGTAACCCTCTCTACAACTTGGAATGCAAGGCAGGATTGGAGAAACAGAGAATTTATAAACTAACATCAGCTGGGAAGCATCATCCATCTGAGACTAACACCTTCTGTCCAGTTGCCTAACACTCTAGTACTTCATTTGTTTTCTGCTATTTCATGATATCACAGCAATGATGCAGGAAAAGGTCACAAGGAGGATGAAGAAGAATTTCTAAAACTGCTAGGGGTCCCATAATTCTTGTTGTTGTTGTTGTTAGATGCCACCAAATTGCATCTTATTCATACTGACCCTAGGTACCACGGAATGAAATACTACCCGACAGTGTCTGGCAGCGCTTCTCTGCTATTCATAGGGTTTCCGACGGCTGTTTTCAGAGTGTGCTGCCAGGTCCTTCTCCCAAGCCTATCGCACCCAATATTCCCATAGAGTCTCCCATCCAAGGACTAACCAAGCCAAACCTGCTTAGCTTCTAAGATCAGATGAGACCGAACACCAGGGTGGTGTGGCTGTAGACGTCCACACAATCGTAAGCAAGCCATTGTTATCGTCTGGACCTCGGAGTCCCCCTCTGAAAAATGAGCACTTCTAACTGTCCTCCAGCTTTACGGTGCTGGGGATTATTCCTAATCTACCTAACACAACCTGCATCATCTTCCCTCTCAAGGCAATCACCCCAAACCGTTTCCATATTTGGAATGCTTTTTTTTAATCTTACATATATTTCTACTACACTCATTAAAGGAACAATTAATATAAATCACCTCTCAAATGTGATCATTTTGTTATTCATTACACTGGATACATTCAGAGAACAGGACAAAGACAGCATAAGTAACATGTGGTGTCAGCAAGGATGGTGGTATTAAAAAACCTCTGAAAATCTACTTCTCTGTAAGGGCAACAAGAACATCTTATATTCTTGAATCTAATCTGTACTCTTTCAACAGTTTTAGAGGGCTACAAAATCAGATGTGGATTAGAATCTGCATGAGAATATACAGTACTGCATGAGAATATACAGCAAAAATTGCTGAAAGCCATTTTTGCAGAACAATTTTTGCAACTATGTAAAGATTTGCAAAAATTGTAGGAACATTTACTCAAGAAACGTGATAAATCTAGCTAAGAGTGAGCTGTGTTTGTTATAATCTCCGCAACAACCACTAACAAAATATTTTTTTAGATATGTAGTAATAGAAATGACAGGGGAATTAAGGCCAGCAGAAAATACTATGTAAAACGAAAGAAGGCACTAATGGAGCAGCAGAGATACACATACAAAAATATGAGAAATATAGAGAACAAAGAGAAAAACGGCAAATCTAAATTTTAACTTAATGGTAATTACACTAAATAGAAATGGACTAAAGACGCCAATCAAAAAACAAAGAATGAATTCTATTTCATTAAGCCTTTTGCATGGTCATGAACTCTCACCAGGCCTGATATACAACCAGCAGACAATAATTAAAGCCCTGGAAGAAGCAATCACTTTCCAAGAAAAACAGAGCACACGGATGGGTGTGCCTGGGATAGAACCCTGTGCAGAACCGTGTGGGAGAGGCCATGAGGGCCACTATCCAGTTGGAGGGAAATGGCACGGTAACTGGATAGTTATGTGGGCTCAGTGGGGAGCAGGGGTAACAGGTTAGTGTTCAAATGCCTGCAACCAGAAAGCTGGAGAGCTGGAGAGTGCAAAGACACAAACATGCGGTAACCGGGGTCCCTCTCAGGGGACAGGCTCCAAGGTAAGAGGACACAGAGGGAGTGACCAGTCTTGGGAGCTTCCGGATTCTCAGTGATGTGGAGGGGAGGTCACTGGCAAAGAGAGAAGAGGCTGGTGCTAAAGCAAGACAGAAGTGACACTGAAAAAGTCTGACAAAGCTGCTTTTGAGAAGAGGCCTGGGCAGGCAGGAAGAGTGTGGTTCGGTGGGAGGACCTGTCAGGTCATGGAGCACCAACCACCAACTGTGTGTCTCCTCAGCACAGCTCTGCAGCCAGAAGTGGGATCAGAAGAACCTGAGGACCAGGCGAGCAGGATGATAGGACAAACAGAGCAGACAGGGAGGAGATGGTCATTACACGGGACTGCACATGTGCTATGACCTTTCGTGGCACATTTTAATTGGGTGCATTTTCCTGTATTGTAAAATTTCCTGAATAAAGCAGATTGTTTTTGAAAAAGCAAAGACTGACAGAATGGAAGAAAAATCAAGATCTATGGTATTTACAAAAGACATATTTCAGATTCAAAGACACAGGTTTAAAGTAACAAAATAGGAAATGATACAAAGAGTAACAAAATAGAGCTAGAGTGGCCGACTATACTTCATAAAGACAGAGTCACCCTATGAAGACGACATAGTTACATATACTCACAGTAACAGAACCTCAAATACAATGACACCATTTAAGGAGAAATGCACTGCAGCAAAAATACTTGCAACCCACACTACTCAGTGTTCAACAACGGACAGGACAAATGGACAGAAGATAAGGAGAAAACAGATGATGTGACCATGGTGTAGGCCGAACAGAACGAACAACCCTCCAGAAGACATTCCACACCACAGCAAGAGCACAGACTGCTCCGGTGCACATGAAGCACCCGAAGGGCACACCATGCCTTAGAACACAGCACAGATGTGGGCAAACCAGGCACAGGACACACAAAGTATGCTCTCCAGTCACACCAAAACACACCTACAAACCAGTGACAGAAGAAAATTTGAAGAACTCATAAATGTGTGGAAATTAAACAATACTCAATATCAAACAATGGGGTCAAAGAAGAAATCACACAAGAAATTTAAAAATACTTTTGAGAGTTACGAAAATGAAAACCCAACACACCAAATTCATGGGACACAGTGAAAAGGGGCCTTACATGGAGATTTCAAGTTATAAGAGCCCATGTTAAAAAAGACTTCAGTGCATCTCAGTGGGGACGCAGTTCAATGGTAGAGCACTTGCATAGCATATGTAAGTCCCTGGGTTCAATCTCATTCACCACCCCCACACCCACCACTACTCACCTTCCCTACCACCTCCACAACAACAAAAAGATCTCGAATCAATAATTCAATTTTCCAACTTTCTACCTCAAGAAACTACAGGCATAAGAGCAACCTAAACCCAAAATGGAGAGGAGAAAGCAAATAACAAAAATACAGACCAATAAAGGAAATAAATAATAGAAAACAATTGAGAACACTAAAAACAAGTTAGTTCTTTGAAAAGATTAATAGCATTGACAAATCTTTAGCATAACAAAGAAATAAGAGAGAGGAGTCAAATTATTAAGATCAAGAACAAAGGAGGGGACATCACCACTGTCACTACAGAAATGAAAAGGATTTTAAGGGAAAACTAAGAACAGTATGGCCACAAACAAGATAATTTGGGCAGATAAAGTGGACACATTCCTACAAAGACAAAAACTACCAAAACTAACTCAAGAATAAATAATCTGAACAGTTCTCTAACAAGTACAGAAACTGAATTAGAAATCTTTTAAAAAGTCAAAATAAAATCTAGCTCCAGGTGACTTTATAGGTGAATTCTACCAAAGATTTAAACAAGAATAAAATTTTCTTCACAAAGACTCCCATAAAATAGAAGAACACTTCCTAACTTCCCAAAAATCAAAACAAAGGTATCATTAGGAAAAACAAACACAAAGCTGCGCAGTGGTGCACGCCTATAATCCCAGCGGCTTGGAAGGCGGAGGCAGGAAGATCGCAAGTTCAAGACCAGAGGCAGACTGCATAACTTAGCGAGACCCTGGGTTCAACCCCCAGTACCACAAAAAAAGAAAAGAGAAAACAAAAACAAAAAATCCCCACAGCCCAATATATCCTTTATGAATACAGAAGCAAACATCCTCAACAGAACCCGAGCCATCCACCCCAGCGACACACAGAAGTGCTACACACTAACCGAGAGGCACTCATTCTGGAACGTGTCGCTGCTAAGAGGGTAAGCCTTGCGCGGGGACTCTGGCCAGACCATTTCCTGTGCCACTGGGCAGTCTGCAATGCGCAACCATTAGCTACACTGAAGACACCAGTTATGAACGAAGCCTATATTGCTGGATTGCTAAAACAGTAAATGGCCTCACTATACTCTTGTTAGGAAGACCAAAAATATTTGAAAAATAAGTGCATTATATTCCAATATTGCCAGATGATAGTTTCAAAATAGATGTCTAAACAGTCTAAAATCAAATGACAACGCTTCCAAACGGAAAAAGAAAGAAGCCTTCCAGAATGAAGGGCAATTAGGATGAGACACTGGTTAAGGGAAGACTGGCCACTATGAAGGATAAACTTGCGACTTCGCTGAGTAACAACGGGAGTTTCTCCCACTCATGGAATCCATCTGATAATGCGAGGGGAGAGGCTCTGTCCACATAGCCACTAGGAAGCCAGGCTGACAAGCTGTGCCACCTCCCACACACAGTTTCTCAGACTAGCCTGGTCAAGGTCACTTGCTGGGCAGCAGGGAAAGGAAGACGAGATGAGCACAGAAGAGGCGAAGTCTGATGGACCTCACTTTCAGGCGTCCCCTCCTGCCTGAGCTAGTGACAGGGGTGGGAGTCTCGCTGTGGTGCCAAGAGGAAAGAAACAGACCGGAAAAGCAGCCAGCCAGTCTCTGCCACAGGTGGGAAAATAAAAATCCACACGGAGTAACACATGACAACATAAACAATCCAGAGCACAGGCAACTCACCTGCCGGGAATGATGGAACTCTTCTGTGATGGCACCTCAACTGACAAGGGAAGCAACCACAGCTGAGGCTGGCAAGAAGAGAAACATTGTCCCTTTCTCATAACTTAAAATGCTCCTTTTAAGAGTACTTTGTTTACAAACACAGGAAAAATTACATCCACAACTCTGAAATCCAAATTAGTCCTTTTTAGCGCATTCTCACTAGAAATAATGATATATTCGCTGTGGTTACAAAAAAGTGACACTTCGCTCAGCTTCCTATAAAAATGATCTGTTTATTCGACAAGTCAGAAGTGCAGGCAGGAAAGGTTCTGAGCACTCCTTGATTTCTTGCCCAAAGCACAGAGATGATGAGAATGTGCCCACATAGCCAGGTCACATCATTAAGAACTGGTTAAAGAAAGACATCTGAACTGAGATTCCTGATTTCCAACACAGCTTTTCTACTTGAGCACATGGGGCTTCCATGTTGAAAACTCAAGTCCTCTCCTTATTGTTCTTCCTGTGAAGCCTATAACAACTCCGACACAACTGTCTGTCCTCCCTCACCCGGACCTAACAATTCTTCTCTTACAGCACCTACCCTATAACATTACCACTCACTGTCAATATAGATACTTTCACAGATACAAAGAGCATGAGCTCTTTGAAGGCTACAACTGGGTCTTGCTCCCTTCTATATCCAAAGCGATAATTAGTGTCCGGTACAAAAAAGTGGTAAATACCTGTTAGCTGAACGGATGAATAAAATGACAAGTGAAGAGTAGCAATCAAATTTTGAGTAACAGCATCACTGAAGAAACAGGGTCTCATTCATTAGATACATAGGTTCTCATAGGATTACATTTTTAAGCAACTGTATTATACAGCAAAATCATCCTTTTAAATATCAACAATTAAATGTGATTTAGAAATCAACAAATTCAAAATATCAGAGAAAATTTTATAGGCATAAATTTTACTTTTACTTTTTAAAAGAAAAGTCAAGCTCCCCAAATAGTAAGCCAGCAACAGTGTAAAAGAAATAAAAATAAAAATACCTGCTTTCTCTGAAGTTCTCAGAAACACCATGTCGGATGGAATTCTTTGATTCTGCAAAGAGTAATATAAAATATTACTTATCTACATGAAGGCTTATATATTAACACAATTCTACTCCAAAGTAGAAATAGCTGACAAAAACAACTAAAATAATGTTATTAAAATTTTGCCAAAGTAACATTTATTGTATGTACATCAAAAATTAGTATTTCAATTCATATTTTAGTTCAACTTTTAAGATTGTCTTAGCATCAGTAAGCCATGTAAATATAGCATTTAGCAATGACATACAAAATGTTGTGTGTCTGAAAAATGCTAAATACTGACCCTTTCATGGCTTCTACCATACCTCAATCATACATACAACACAGCAGTTATTGCTTTATAAAAGTTATGTCCTCTCTTTAGAGCAAAGGGGCTAGGATTTAGCTCAGTTGGTAGAGTGCCACTCTGCAGTCTCTGAGGTCCTGGGTTTGATTCCCAGCACCACAAAAATGGGAGAAGGACGTGGCAATCCACTCCAGAGGCAATCCCAAAACAGTCAGCCACTGAAAACCCTACGAGGGTCGCTATGAGCTGGACAGGACTCCACGGCACCTAACAACAACTATTAGACCAAAAGGCTCTGGGAAGTGAGGACAGTGGTTTTCCAATGCCCAGGACCAAGCAGAGCACGTCATCAATAAAATACAATAAATGTGAGTGAATAAAAAAACGTGGGGCCAAGCAAGCAAACAAAAGCCCCACAAATCTGAGAAGCAATGCTTTTATGAGATAGAAAAAGAACTCGAAAGTATCATACGGCATATAAAAAAAACCTTTTACAATCACTATTCTTATAATTAATCATGACTACTAATAATCTTATCAATTAGAAAAGCTAAAGGAAAAATCAACCTAAAGAAAAAGTATATAATCAAGAATACTTCACATGATTTCACAAATTATGTGTATTTTTGAGACCCAAGCAAATACTTATATACATACGATAAAGAAATGCTTTACTTGCCAGTTGATAATAAGAACAAATATAAATTATTGAGTCTGAAAAATGGCGTGTTTTTGGACAGAGTGACTTCTATCAGTAAGAAAGAAGAGTGACTCGTTAACAGATCCTCAGGTCATGGAAGAAATAACAGTGGAAATTGGAAAATATTATTAACAAAAAGGTAATGAAAATCCAGCAAGAAAATAAGTAGAACCAGCAAAGTCCAAAAGACATTAAGAGGAAAATATCAATACACAAAACAAAAAGGAAGAGATGCTAAAAATAAACAACATTTAACAAGTGATGTGTCCTAATCAAAACATAACTGGTGACATCAGGTAACTAAAACCAGTACCCTTATATAGGTATGTAGAGCATGATTAGGTATTTCCTTTTGTTGCAAGTGGTTTTACGTTCTAGTTTAAACCTTTCTTAAAATATTTTGTCTGCTTTGGTTTCAAAATATATATTTATTAACATTTTATAAACAAAGTAACTCTTGTATCACAATTTATTAAATTGACTGTTTGAAAAATCTTTGGTACTTAAAATGAAAGTCATTATTTGTTATTTTTAACTGAAACTTTATTCAACTATGGAACAAAATAAAAGACAAAATGTAAAACATTAACTTTCACAGCTAGGATCACAGTTTCTGTATACTACTTTGGAACACTTTACGCAGATAGGCTTTTTGCACTTAGTACACAAGTAAGTACACAGTAAGAGGTCCTTATCCACTTATGAAATGCCTTTACTCAAAAGCATTACAGGTCCCCAAGAGGCATCCAAGGGTTTCAAAGCCCTTGTTGTAAACCTGCCACTTTGGAACTGGGAAGCACAATCATCCATGCCATACACATCTTCATCTTTTTCATCTAATTCATTCAAAATTTACTGTACAAACTCAGGAAACTGAGAATCATCGCAGACATAGGAAGTCATTTGGGTGTCCTTTTTTTCCAATGTTATTGCTGTAAGAATAATAGTACTACCTAACAATAAGTAACTTTTTTTAAACTGACGTATTGGGCATGTTGGTCAGAGACATGAACCCTCTTCTTTCTAATATCATTTAGTGAATCGAAATTGCACACACAACTACCCAGAAGCCTTCACGTAGACAGGCCTAATTTTAGGAAGGTATTGAAGAGATGGGGCTGAGATTTAGCTCAGTTGGTAGAGTGCAGCTCTGCAGTCTCTGAGGTCTCGAGTTTGATTCCCAGCACTGCAAAAATGGGAGAAGGACCTGGCAATCCACTCCCAAGGCATTCCCAAAACAGTCAGCCATTGAAATCCCTATGAGGGTCACTATGAGTCAGACATGACTCGATGGCCCCTAACAACAACAACATTGAAGAGATGAGTGCTTGTGCAGAGTTAGCATGTACAAGGTGAAGCGACATGCACCATTCAGGTCTGTGAAACCCATACATCACCACTTGGAAGCATGAAAAGTCAGCTGATGAATCCCAAAGAAAGTATAAGGATGTCAGTGAATGGAACAGCAAAAATAACTGACACAGAGATCTACAGCTATATGTACAGACACAGAAAAACATAGATCTATCCCAGTAATAAACAGCAAGGAAAGGCATACTTTCCATTTTTAAATATGTGCATCTCAATAAAATCAACATTAGAATAAAAGACATGCAAGACTTTTACATGAGACCATAAAACATTTCTGAGAGAAATTAAATACATGTCATGTTCAGAAATCAAAACGCCCAATGTTGTAAAGACGTCAAATGCCCATACATGGATCTACATATTCAACACAAATCCAATCAAATCTTTGCTTTCAGGGGGTGTGCACAGGGGATCAAGAAGGTTTTCCTCATATACACAGGGAAAGGCTAAAACCACACAAGACCAAGACAAGCCCAAGGACTGACTGCAACCTAAGACAAGATGGCGTCACACCAAGGTAGGTAACTATACCAATGCAAGACAACAGAATCCAGAGAGAGACCCAACATATTTGTGTCAAAGATGAGCACCACTGGCCAGTGAGGAGATGATGATCTTCCTAGTAATAGAGCTGAGAAAATGAGATGCCCATAAGGGATGAGTGGAGATGATATCTGACTTTTATACCAAGATAACATAGACATCTATTCAAATTAGTTCTAAATGTGAAAGTCAAAACAAGAAAACTTCTAAGAGAAAATGCAGATTTCTCTCCACTGAACTGTCCAGTCACTCATCAAATACTAGAAGAATACTTCGTTCCTTTTCTGTGGGAAAGGTCTCTTAACTAAGACCACCACCAACAAAATTCTTTAAAAATAAAAAGCAAACCCTAACCTTAAATGAAAAGATTAATAAATTGTACTTCATTATCTATTCAGCCATAATCACAAGAAGGAAAGGCTATTTGCAACACACCAGGACCTGGACTCACCTCTCACAAAGGCCTACAAACTGATAAAGAAAGGCTAGCTCAAAATAAAGATGGGAGTATGGTTTGCCCTTCCAGCATCAGTGTGCATGAGTGCTGGGCATGAGCAGTGGGCCTGAAAAGCCCCAAGCCAGGCTGACTCCACCCTAATCTTCAACAAAAACTACTAGGAACTCAAGGCTGGGCAATTGGTTCTCTTTCAGTCTGCTGCCTTGGGTAAGGCATACTTTCTTCTCACCAAAAGCTTAGGGTCTGCCTTTCTGCCTGGGGAGGCATCCTAACCCTAGCCACCGTACCCAAGGTCTGAGGTATCTTTCCAGGCCACTGCAATGAAACCATACGAAAATGCCCAACTTATTAGATTTCAGGGAAATGTACATTAAAACCACAACTTGTTGTTGTTGTTGTTAGGTGCTGTCGAGTCGGTATCCGACTCATAGCGACCCTCATAGGGTTTTCAATGGCTATTTCGGGATTGCCTTAGGAGTGGATTGCCAGGTCCTTCTCCCTTTTTTGCGGTGCTGGGAATTAAACTCAGGACCTCAGAGACTACAGCGCAGCGCTCTACCCACTGAGCCAAAAACCACAACTAGTACATACATATCAGCAATGCCAATTTTAAAAAGCTGAAAATGCCAAGCATTGGCAAATGTAAAGATGCTGCTGGGTAGAGTATAATTTGATACTTCATTCTGCACAGTCATTTGAGTTATTTACTACAGAGGAACACATTCACATCCTCAAACACACCGCACTCCTGGATATATATGCAATAGCTATGCACGTACATGTGGGTCAAAGACACAGAAGTACCATTCAGGCAAACCTAGAAACAACCCAAACATCCATCAACAGTAGAATGAATAAAAGGTAACTGTCAAAATGTACTTCACCTCACTGAACTTTCAAAGCAATCTTATCAAGCATCAAACTTTTACCAGGTCCACACTATCTCCATTACTGTAGTTTTATACTATGTTTTGAAACAGAAGTGGAAGTGTGCAAAATCTGTTCATCTTTTCTTCAAAATTATTTCAGCTCTTCTGGGTCTCCGGGATTTCCACATGAACTCTAGAATCATCTTGTCATTTTCTGCCAAGAAGTTAGCTGAGATTTGGAGAGAGTTATCATGAATCTACAGATGAATGTGGGAAGTAATACCATTTTAACAATATTAATACTTATATGTGTCCACATGGGGTGACTTTCCACTTAGGTCTTCTTGAGTATGTTTCAACACTGCTTTGTAGGTTTCAAAATGCAAATCTGACACTTCTGTTAAACATAGTCTTAAATATTCTTTTGATGTTATTAGAAATGGAATTTTTAAAAAACTTCATCATTAGACCATTACCTTCATTTTCTGTGAGGCATTCATATATAAATTAGATTAATTTCAAATAATTACTGGATACTCTTACTTTTCCTTCTCGTCAAGACCAAGAGCAACTTGAGAGCAGAGCCTCCACAGCAGTGTCTCTGACAAGTCATCCCTTCAAGGTATCTGGACTGTTTTGGATTTGGGGCGATTATGAATAATGCAGACGCAAATACTCATGTGGAGGATTTTGTATCATCATAAATTAACATTTCCCTGTGATAAAGGTGTAGGAGTTCAACTGCTGGATCACAAGATCAACATATAGGTTTTTTTAAAAAAACTGTCAAATGATTTTCCACAATAATTGTACCACTCAACGTTCCCACAAGAAATTTTTAAGCAATTCACTTTCTTCTCACTGTTATCAACATTCGGTGTTGTCACCATCTTAGAAAATTCTAGCCATTCTGATGCGCATTGCAGTGATAGTTTATTGTTTTGATTTTAATTTCCCGATGACTACAGATGTTAAATTTTTTTCATGTGCTTATTTGCTGTCTGTAAATCTTTGGCAAAATGTCTCTTTAAGTCTCTTCCTATTTTCTACTGTGAATTTCTTTTTTATGGTTGAGTCTGGAGAGTTTTTATATATCCCACAGACAAATTTCTTCTGATATATGGTTTATAAATATTTTCTATTTTGTATGTTGTTTTTCCATCATATTCATATAATTTTCCAAAATGTACATTTTCCAAGTTTTTATCAATTTTTTTCTTTTATGTACTGCTCTTTTGGGGTAATAGTCCAAGAACAATCTTACTATCCCTAGATTCTGAACATTTTTTCTTATGTTTTTACCTACAAGTTTTACACTTTACATTAAGTCCATGATCATCTTTTTAACCTACAGATGCTCCAGTCCAATTTGTTGAAAAGTCTACTACTTTTTATTCCACTTAATTGTTTTTGCACGTTTGTCAAAAGTCACTTGCACATATCTGGATGAGGCTATTTCTGGGTTTGACTGAAGGTTTCACTTGTATTTGTTCCTATCCTTCTCCCATTCATATTATGCTGAATAATGTAGCTGTAAAAAAAAAGCTTTAACATCAAGAAGAGAGATTCTTCCCAGGGTGTTTTCCTTGTTAAGACTGCTCAAGGTATTCTAGGGCCTATGCCTTTCCAAATTAGCTTTACAGTGAGATTATCTATGTCTTTTAAAAAATTGCTGTGACTTTGGTGGGAATTCTGTTAAACCTAGAGGTCAACTTTTGGAAATTTGTGGAATATGGAATGTCTCAACCCTAGGACGATATGTCTACTTCCTTAGGTCTTCTTTTATTGCTTCCGTCAACATACTGTAATTTTCAGTATCCTTAAGAACACAGGAGCAACTAAGAGAAATGCATTTTTCATTTCCATCTCCAAATGCTTATTATTTTATTATAGGAATGGTGTTAGTTTTTTTATGCTGATCTGGTAATTTGCCACCTTGCTGGTTTCAAGATGGCTTTTATTTGGTTGGTTTTTACAGATCCCTTAGGATTCCTACACTTGCTATTATGTATCTTTACATGGGGACATCTTTATTTCTTCTTTTCCAATCTGCGTGTCTTCAATTTCTTTTCTGTCTTACTCAGAGACCAGAGGTGCCGGTTGAGGAAGAGTGATAAGAGCAACATCGCTGTATCCAAGCTCACAGCGGAAAGCATCCATCGAACCTCACTACATAGGATGTGCTGTAGGGCTTGAAGATGCCTTAAAGCTGAGTATCCTATTGGCCTCTAATCCCACCTGCTCAGAGTCCTCATCATGAATGGGTGTTAGATTGAAGACAAACGCTGAATTGACTAATGATTGTGTGATTTCTCTCTGGTTGGCTGATAAAACAGATCACCTAAATGGACTCTAGAATGCACAACCAGACTTAAATACCTGGAGTTATCACCTCCATTTGGACAAGATGTAGAACTCTCCTTACATATTACTCAGCAATTAGTGAACATTTCCTTAAAGATTTTTCTGTCTACATTCATGAGGGATGTGGGTCTGCAGTTTATTTTGTTGTATTGTCTCTCCTCGCCCCACCACCTCTATACATGTACAACGATAATCTTGGCCTCAGAATGACCACAGTAGTATTCTACTCTATTTTCTGGAAACGACTACATAAAATTGATGCTAAACCCTCTTCAGGGCTGGGATTTAGCTCAGTTGGTAGAGCGCTGCGCTGCAGTCTCTGAGGTCCCAAGTTCTATTCCCAGCACCCCCAAAATGGGAGAAGGACCTGGCAATCCACTCCCAAGGCAATCCTGAAACAGTTAGCCATTGAAAACCCTATGAGGGTCACTATGAGTCGGATACCGACTCGATGGCACCTAACAACAACAACAACAACAACAAATTAAAAAAAAAAAAAAAAAAAACCTCTTCAAAGATTCAAGGAATTCTCCAATGAAAATACCTAAACCTGGAGTTTCATTCTCAGATCTTTCACATTACTGGTGCAACTTCTTTACTGGTTTTTTTTTTTCTATCATTCTAAAGAATATTTTCTTAGACCATAACATACTTCTCTACCTTTTGCTGGGGAATATCTTTCTCGACCTTTTACTTTATCCTACCTAAATCAGTGAATTTGAAGTGAGTTTCTTGGAAATGGCATAGAGCTTGGTCACTTTTTTTTTTTAATACATCCTGTCTATCTCTTATGAGGCATATTTAGACTATTTGAATCAAGGTAGTTATTAGAACGGAAGCCTGCATTTTATTATTTGTTTTTGCTGTTTTCCTCTGCTGCTCATTTCTTCCTTCTTGTGTGTCATCTGACTCTTTTTCAGGATTCCATCTTGGTGTTTATAGTATTTCAGGGTGAATTCTTTATGTACTTTTTGTCATGTTTGTTCTGGGCAGTATAATACACACTGTAGTACTTATTAAATTGCATTATCTCAGGAAAATAAGATAAAGAAAATGGTTTTTCTCCCCAGCTGCAGGAAAAAGCAATATCCTCTTCTTCCCTAACTCAGTTCTGATTGAGTGGGAAAGAAGCAATCACAACAGGGCCAACCTGAGTCCGGTTCTGAGTCTGTCCTAAGGAGCCCTTGCAAACCCTGGGTTTCAGAGACTGCACTATGACCTATACTTGTTACCCTCAACTTCTAAAGGCCTCTAGTTACACTAGGATCCTTCCTTGGCATGTGCTAAAGTAGTAACACTTCGGTTGTCATGTTTGCTCCAAATTTTAGATACTTCACAGGTTTCTGTACTGGTTAATTTTGAATGTGAACTTGATTGGATTGAGAAGTACCTAGGAGATTCAATCAGCTATTGAAAACCTTATGAGGGTCACTATGAGTTGGATCCGACTTGACAGCACCTAACAACAACAACAACAAGAAGGAGGTTAGTGAGGGCTGGGGTTTAGCTCAGTTAGTAAAGCCCTGTACTGCACTATCTGAGGACCCAAATTTGATCCCTAGCACTGTAAAAATGGGAGAAGAACGTAGCAATAATCCACTCCTGAAGCAATCCCAAAACTATCAGCCATTGAAGATCCTATGAGGGTCACTATAAATCAGACTTGACTCAAAAGCACCTAACAACAACAACAACAACAACAACAACAACAACAACAACAGGAGAATAGTGAAGCTTACCTCTGGATGGGTGCCCTGCTGGCCAGGATGGACTAACACCTCTGAAACCATGAGACAAAACAAATTCCTCCTCCTATTGTTTATGTCAAACATCCTGCCACAACAACCACACAAATAACAATACAATCTCCTTTTTAAGCCAGGAGACAACCTTTGGCCCTGATTTCTTTTCATTATACACATAAAGATATAACCTTGACTCTGATGGATTTTTATTGAAACAAATAGTTTGAGAGCCTCTAGCTCATTTACATTAAACTCTAGCATAATCCAGTGCACTGTAGTATATTGCAAGTATCTGTACACTTGCTAACACATAATACTTACTTTTAAACAAAAGATTGCTGCTTTAGGAAAAGAAGGAAAACAATGAAGCAAAGTGCTTCTTTACAAAGTAAAGTCCTTAATATTGGGTCTAAATTATAAAAGTTGAATGTCTATAGTTTTCCATCTGAAACACACAGACTGAGAACAGGTCAAGCATGGAAGAGCTAATTCGGCAAAGAGGATTTGGATCCGAGTGTACCAGTGCTGCTCTGCACCATGGGCACAGCAGCACACACCATCTCTCCACATCACCCACGGACTGTACACACACAAGCCAAGGCTGGGGTGTGGCTCAAGGGCGGAGCAACTGCCTAGAATGCACAAGGCCTGGCTCTCATCCTGAGCGCCAAAATCAATCCATCAATTAGTTAATTCAGGCTGTCAATTCAAAATGCAAACAAGAAGAACTAAGGGAAAAAACTAAATAGAAAGAATTAATAAGCAGTAAAGGGAATTTACACCATTTCCTTATTTAAATTTTTACATGGACTTATCAAGAAAAAGATAAAATTCTTCAAATCTTTGTAAAAAATTCACTAGGTTATTGTTGCTTGCTGCTGCTGCTGCTGTTGCCATCATTGTTCGTGGACCTGGAACTGGAAGCCACATCCCCAGTCAAAAGATGAACTCTAACATAAGGCAGGAAGCTCCTCCATATTGCTAGCATGACATGGAAGCACTGCAATATTCCTAATCTGCCCTCAAAATGATCAGCTCTACTCTTGAACCTTACAACTGCTTAAAATTGCCTACGTCAGCTACACAGTGTACTGCTACTAACCCTTGTAACAATTTCTTTTACCTAAAACAGCTTCCGGGGCTGGGGTTTAGCTCAGTTGGTAGAACACTGCTCCACACTCTCCGAGGACCAGGGATGAATCCTCAGTACCACAAAAACAGAAGGATGTGGTAATGCACTCCTGAAGCAAGCCCAAAACAATCAGCCAGCGAAAACCCTATGAGGGTCACTCTGAGTCAGACTCGACTCGATGGCACCTAACAACAACAAAATTGCTTCCACCCTTTTTATTATACCATATTTAAGATATTTTTTTAAAAAGCTGGGTACAGTGGCGCGTGCCTGTAATCCCAGCAACTCAGGAAGCAGAGGCAGGAGCCCTGCAGGTTTGTGAGCAAAGGAAGTCTTCATAAGTTGGCAAAGCCCTGTCTCAACAAATAAGAAAACGGCCAGGGATGCAGCTCAGTGGCAGAACACAAAGTAAGCGTCAGGCCTGGGCTCAACCCCCACAGGACTGCAAAATAAATAATAAATAAATAAAAACAAAATATGACAAAAGGCTGAGTGGTACAGCATGTGCTTCACATACACAAGGCCCTGGGTTTAATCTCTGGCACCAAAAACAAAATATAATGAAATGTGTCCAAAACAAGATAACTACCAATGCAGCAGACCTACAGCCTATAACAAAAACAAAGAAAATGTATTAAAACTTGTCTGAATAAAATCTACTGTGTCATCTCTCTTCTCAGAATTTGTCCTACAGGAATGTGTAAAGATTATAAGGATGTGCTTTTTTCACAAGAAAATATAGAAACTTTCTGAAAACTCAATGTCTAAAAGGCTAGGAATTCATGGCACGCGTAACTGACCAGTGTGGTTTTTATTTGTTTGTTGGCAGTGCTAGAGACTGAACTCAAGGCCTAGTGCATGCTATGTGACCCAGGCGCTCCCCAGCCATGATCATGATGCGAAGGAGATGCCAAACAGTAGGGTTGGTTTGATGCCACTTTCTAAAATCGAACCACATTCCCAACCACATTCTCAGTGTGCAGAGTAACAGACCAGACCACTTCTGTGGGAGAAGGGGCACCCCAGCAGTGAGGGGGTCCCAGGAGACCAGTGGACACCAGGGGTTCAGAGGACTCTGTGGGAAGCCTGTCCTTTATGTTTTCTTAAAAAACTATCCTACAGCTTTAAGAAACCTCAGAAGGGACATTAAACAGGGGTGTTAGAGCATTCCTGAAGAAGACACAGCACCTACACCTTGCGTAAGGGCAACACATGCAGTGGCAGCTCTCCCACGGCACACCAAGAGGCAGAGGCAGCACCAGGATGACCCTCACATGCAGATCCACACGCAGTAGACAGAATTCCCACAGCACGTGAAGGGGCAGCAATGTACCCAGGATGACCCTCCCAGGCTGTCTGCAGCACTAACAGCTCCCACTCTCCGTCTCTGCTGTTTTTATGACTTCTATCCACAATCACCTAAAGTTTCTCTTGCCTATTACTCTTTTACTTCTATTCCTTTCACTCTTTAAATTTTCAATCATAAAAATTGTATACAATAATTATGCATAATACAGCCATCTTCATAATGTTGTTGTTGTTGTTGTTGTTAGGTGCCGTCGAGTCAGTATCCGACTCATAGCGACCCTCATAGGGTTTTCAATAGCTGAGTGCTTCGGGATTGCCTTGGGAGTGGATTGCCAGGCCCTTCTCCCATTTTTGTGGTGCTGGGAATTGAACTCAGGGCCTCAGAGACTGCAGCGCAGCGCTCTACCCACTGAGCTAAATCCCAGCCCATCTTCATAATAAACCTCCCCAAAATGTGTATTATTATTAACAAATTCTTAACATAATTATTTGGTCAAAATAATTCTGATATTACAACATTAGCAGTTAACATATCTTATTTTAGACAAAATATGACTATCTACATACATTGAAATACACCTTAGCAGAATATATAAACATATAAACACATAAACATTAAATCGTACACAAGCATGTTAGGATTTCAAACATCTGTATTAAACAGTCTCCTTCAAATTCAAGAGTTACTCGCAATCAGGATAAATTTTAATGACTGGTACATGCACAGGTCTCAAGAATATTAAAAATGTACCACCTTTTCCACTACGATGAGGTCTCCAACTTGTATGTCTGAACTCTTGACTTGTACTCTACCTTTAAAAAAAGAAGTATAATCAATAATCAATTCAAGGAAACAGAGATCAACAATTTTTTTTTTGTTTTTTTTTTGTTGCTGTTTGGCAGTACTTGGGAGATGAACCCAAGTCCTCCCACATAATTTGCAAGTGCTTTACCACTGGGCTGTACCTCCAGCCCCCCTTCCCTTTTTTTTAATCTTGAGATAGGGTCTTGCTAAGGTATGCAGGCTGCCTCTGGCTTCAAACCTGTGATCTCCTGCCTCCATCTCCCAATTTGTCAGGATTACAGGCATTAGTGACTGTGCCTAGCCCAGAAATCAAGTTTAATTGACAAATACTTTAAAAATAACTCTAAGGAAAAAAATCAGAAATTGGTCTACATTCATACATTGAAAATAAATTTCAGGTAAATCCGTTGTTGTTGTTGTTGTTAGGTGCCAATGAGTTGGATCCAATTCAGAGCGACCCTCATAGGGTTTTTAATGGCTGATTGTTTCAGGATTGCTTCAGGGGTGGATTGCCAAGTCCTTCTCCCGTCAGATAAATATAGCCACTCATAATTAATCCTTTTGGGCTGGGATTTAGCTCAGTTGGTAGAGCGCTGCGCTGCAGTCTCTGAGGTCCCGAGTTCAATTCTCAGCACCGCAAAAATGGGAGAGGGGCCTGGCAATCCACTCCCAAGGCAATCCCGAAACAGTCAGCCATTGAAAACCCTATGAGGGTCGTTATGAGTGGGATACCGACTCGACGGGCATCTAGCAACAACAACAACAATTAATCTTTTTAGTAAGCTAGCAAATACAAATAATTAAATATTCTTAAACTTTAAAAGCCTGCAGCCACACCACTGTGGCGTCTGATCCTGTCAGATCTCAGAAGCTAAGCAGGGTCAGGCCTGGTTAATACTTGAATGGGAGACCGCCTAAGAACACTAGGTGCTATAGGCTTGGGAGAAGGACCTGCCAACCCACTCCCAAAAATCAATCAGCCATTGAAAACCCTATGAATAGCAGAGAAGCACTGACAATAGTGTCTCGCCTATTGTACATAGGGTCGCTGTAAGTCGGACACCAATTTGACAGCACCTAACAACAACAAACTTTAAAAACTCATCAAGAATTACTTCATGGTAATGTGGAAGTGGTTCCATTTGGAAGGTGCTTCCCATATTTTGTCAGTGTTTAAGTTTTCAATCAAGTTACCACTGATCACGAACATTATTACTAAATAAAATAATTTGATGATTGAGAAGAATAACAGAGAGATGTACAAAGACTTACTATTGTGAATGGCACTGACTGGCACAAAACTCACAGGAAAAAACACAGCAAATTATACATAAAATCATGCTCCACTGGTAGCCAACACAGGTCAGGACTGAAAACTGGTATCTACAACTTTACTGCTGGAAGTTATTTTTCTACTTGATATATTGAGTAAATCCTTAAATTATCTACATAATATCTAATGTAGAATAGCCATCTGTAATACTGAATACATAATATACTTTAAATACCTACACAATATGAAGAACAGTGTGAGCTTGACCAGATCAATGTTGTATAGATAATCTGAAAACTCATCCTTAAGAAGTCACAAACCATGGGGAAATCATTCCCTCCTATGCCTTGGCCTCCCCATCCTCCCTTCACTCTCACCCTCTTTTAGGACAACCAACAATCTTGTGGGTATATTTTTACACTTTTGTAACTATGGTTCTCACACACAACTTTTAGTGTTTACAGACAGCTAACAGAACCACTCCCAAAAATCAATCAGCCATTGAAAACCCTATGAACAGCAGAGAAGCACTGACAATAGTGTTTCCCCTGTTGTATGTAGGGTCGCTATGAGTTGGATACCGACTTGACAGCACCTAACAACAACAACAACAGAACCAGAAATAAGTTCATATTACTTTATCGAAAATATTACCAGTCATTATACTAATATTTAGTGTCTTATCCAACTTGTAATAAAATCTTATTTCATAAATATGTTTAAAGCATTGAGTGTCACTAGTATCACACTGCTCCTAAAGACTGGTTTTGTGTTGTACACATTGTATTTTCTTCATGTTGTTCAACTTATTTATACAGGCCTGGAAGGGCTGGAGAAGTTTTTTACCCATATTATAAAACAGTAATGTTCTTTAGAATTTTGTGTGAAACAAATTTGAACATAGCTTCATGAAGAATAAGGATGTCTGTACACAGAGCAAGAAAACAGACTTACAAAAAGAATGTCTATTTGAATTATTACAAACATGGTGACATCAAGCTTCCAGTCTCCACCCTCACTATTGCTTTTAAACATAGCTAAGCACCAGACAACAAAGATGGCCACTGACTTCAGGCCCCTAGTACTATTCCACAAAATTCCTGGGCTGGCAGCTTAGCTCAGTTAGTAGAGTGCTTGCTCAGCATGCATGGAGGCCCTAGGTTCAATCCCCAGCACCACAAAAAATAAATTAATTAAAAAAAAAAATCCTGTGTTACCTTTCAATTTCACCTTCTCTCCTAGCCACCCAATCTGCTTTTCCTTTCTTCTCCCTTTTTACATTCTTTGTTAATGACACACTTAAAGAGAACCTGAAATACATTTAGTCATAAGATGTAATAAATTAAATACAGTAAATAAGTATAAAATATTTTGCAACAGAAATCTTTTATTTATTTACTTTTTCCCCCAGTCCTGAGGGGCTGAAGCCATGGCCTCAAACATACTTTGCAAGTGCTCTACACACTGAGCTGCACTTCCAGATCCGTTACAAGTTCTTATCTTGAGTCAAGGTCTTATACTAAGTTAAACAGGCTACCTCTGGCCTCAAACTCTCAATCCTCCTGCTGCTTCTGCCTTCCCAATTACTGGAATTATAGATGTGCAAAGACACTTGGTGTTTTATTTCTTTTTTAAATTCCTTTGTCATGATCTTAAATTTCCAACACAGGTCGATTATTCTATCACATGGTAGCAGACCAAACATATATTTAATAGCCTTTAATATTTAGACATTATATAGTGACAACAACATTAGTAATATCACACACAAGTAAAATTTTACCACAGATCATTCAAAAGCAACAGCAGAAGTTTACTGACAGGTAAAAGATAGAAATTGATGTGAGATTCAGAAGAGGGTGTGGAACTAGGGACATCATTGCTGACGTCAGATGGATATTGCCCAACAGCACAGAATAGCAGAAAGATGTCTGTCTATGTTTTATTGACTGTGCAAAGGCATTTGACTGTGTGGATCATAACAAATTATGGATAGCACTGCAAAGACTGACAATAACAGAACACTTAATGGTACTAATGAGGAATCTGTACGTGGACGAGGAGGCAATCATTCGAAGAGAACAAGAGAACACTGCCTGCTTTAAAGTCAAGAAAGGGGTGTGAAAGGGCTGTATCCGTACCTCTTCAATCTCCATGCTGAGCAAATAATCAGAGACGCTGGACTTTATGAAAAGAATGTGGCGTTAGGAATGGAGGAAGACAAACTAACAAGCCAAGGTACGCAGATGACACAACTCTGCTTGCTGAAAGTGAAAAGGATTTGAAATATTTACTGGAAAAAACATAACCTTAAGTATGGATTGCACCTCAACATCAGCAAAACAAAAATCCTTACAAATGGGTCTGTATGCAGCTTCATGATAAATGGAGAAAAGATTCAGGTTGTCCAAGATTTTGCTTTACTTGGTTCTATAATGCAGGAGTCAAGAACTCAAAAGACACATTGCATTTGGAAAACCTGTTGCAAAAGACCTCTTTAAAGTGTTGAAAAGTAAAGATGTCACCTTGAAGACAAAGGTGCACCTGACTCATGCCATGGTATTTTCAGTTGCATCATAACGTTGTGAAAACTGGATGCTGAACAAGGGAGACAGAAGAATTGATGCTTTTGAATTGTGGTGCTGGAGATGAATATGAATATACCATGGACTGCCAAAAGAACCAATAGATCCATCTTAGAAGAAGTGTAAACAGAGTGCTCCTTGGAAGCAAGGGTGGCTAAACTGCACCATTATGGATATATTTGAACATATGGTCAGGAGGGACCAATCACTGGAGAAGGACATCATGTTTGGGAGAGTGGTGGGTCAATGAAATAAAGGAAGACTGTCAACTAGATGAACTGACACAGTGGCTGCAACAATGGCCTTAAACATAAAAATGATCATGTGTCTGACAGTGTTGGAGAGTGTTTCGTTTGTTGTACATAGGTTCATTATAAGATGGACCCAACTTGAAGGCACCTAACAACTACACCTTGTCCAACTCATAGCAATTCTATGTACAACAGAACGAAACACTCCTGGACACTGTGCCGTGCCTGGCATTATGACATTGCTTCTCTGCTATTCATAGGATTTTCAATGGCTGACTATTTTGGGATTATTTCAATAGTGGGTTGCCAGGTCCATCTTTCATTCTTCTGGTGCTGGGGATCAAATCGGGGGCCTCAGAGAGTGTACAACAGCACTCTTAACAACTGAGCTAGGCCCCAGACCCATAACAACATATAGTGACTACTATTCATTTCTATGGAACTTACTTGTGATTATGTTGAATGGGAAAAGTGTACGATACAGTATGTCAGAAGTTCTCAAATGCTAATGATATTACACTACAAGCAAAATATTAGAAAGGTAAGCCAGGCACAGTGGTGTTTGCCTATAGTACCACCGCCCCTTGGAAGGCTGAGGTGAGAGAGTCTCAGGAGCCCAGGAGTTCAAGACCAGCCTGGGCAACACAGTGAGACCCCATTTTTAAGGAAATAATAATAACAATAATAATAGAAGGGTAAACACAGTCCAGTAACAAAACAGCATGGCCACTCGCCTACGACTCTGCTCAGTTCAAGCACACGCTGGAAGACTTGGTCAAACTGTTTCACCAGGTCCTGGCTCCCTGAGCAATCTCAGCCACACACTCCAGGGACAACACTGCACTTCCTTTGCTGCCTCTGCCACCACAGGGCCTCGGTGACTTCCACCAGGGAACATTCAGGGCGCTGGGCAGAGAAGACGGAGGAGGAAATACCTGCTCGCCACAACCTGCCCACCGGGGGAAGCCAGCAACACTGCCCTTTTTCTGCCCCATTTGAACAGCTCGTGCTGATGCCAACACTTTGCTATCTACGCTGATAGCCGGTCCTAGTGACACAGTAACATCAAAGGCGAGGGAAACTGGAAACAACTGAAAATCCTCTCTTTTAACAGTCATAACACATACAAAACACACAACTGCCACCTGTCTTCACAAACTGATAGAGCTCAACAACGTGCCACACTTAGGGGACGGACACTGGGGAGTTTATAGCGTTAGACTGCGCTTAGTAAAAGGGACCTCCTAAACGCAAAAGGTACTTCAGTGTCAACCCCAGTACATACGCATTTTTCCCCTTTGAAACTCTCCTATTCCATGTTACTGCCATGTAAAACTCAGGAAGTCATACATTACTGACCTTTTATTTTTTAATGAAATAATTAATAGTGAATATTACTAAGTAAGGGAACAACAGTAATCTCCTTTCTATAAACGATTTCAATTAAACCCTTTTTCCGCCAATGTTCCCTGCTGTTATGCTTCAAAAGCACAATAATGTGAGTGGCTCTTCTGCTACAAGGAAAGTTCTCATCAGACTTGTTCCCATGAACCAAGCTTTAAGGGTTCCCCTGAGGAAATACCAAAGAGTAAGTAACTCAAAGAACTACGTATTCTCATTCCCAAGGTTCCTACACACATACCCTGCCTGTCAGCCTCACTGCTACTCATTATTTTTTGCCTGTATAAAAAGAGTGTAACACTCAATGGTCTTTATTATTATAATTTCTTTAATTCAATCTGAATTCCAAATGAACTAACTGAAAAAACTAAGGATTAGATTTATTTTACCCCCAAAACCTCCATTATTTGATAATTACGTAGAAGATAACTCAGAGTTGTGTGATGATATATGAGATCTTCCCCCAGCTTGCTGTGCTGTGGGGGCCTGCATGTAGATGTGACGCTGAAAGCTACGTGACCTCTGTTACAGATGCCAGCAGGGTCAACCGTAGTAGACAGGTTTCAGCTGAGCTTCCTGGGTAAAACAGACGAGGGAGGACATGGCTAACCCAATCCAGAAACAAGGAGTCCTTGAAAACTCTGTGAGTAGCAGAGAAACACTGTCAGATAAAGTGCCAGAAATGAGGCCCCCAGGTTGGAAGGCAAACAAAAGACCACTGGGGAAGAGTTACTTCCTCAAAGTAGAGTCGACCTTAAGGAGGGGAATGGAGTAAAGCCTCAGGGACTTCCCCTTGCTGATGTGGCACAGCTCAAAATGAGGAGGAAAAACTGTAAACGCCCATTAATAATTAGAACATGGAATGTACAGAGTATGACTGGGAAAATTAGAAATCATCAAAAGTGAAATGGAGAGCATAAACATCAACATTCTAGGCATCCGTGAGCTAAAACGGACTGACATGGGCCATTTTGCATCAGAAAATTATATGATCTACTATACTGAGAATGACAGATTAAAAAGAAATGAGGTTGCACTCCTCATCAAAAGATACCTCAAGATCTATCCTAAAGTACAATGCTATGATAGAATAATAACCGTATGTCTGCAAGAAAGCCCAGTTAATATGACTATTATTCAACTTTACACACCCACCACTAATGTGACTATTATGACCCACCACTAATATGACTATTATTCAACTTTACACACCCACCACTAAGGCCACAAATGAAGATACGGAAGATTTTTACTGGCTTCTGCGATCTGACATAGACTGTACATGGAATCAGGATGTAATGATAATTACTGGAGACTGGAATATAAGACTTGGGAAAAAAAGAAGGCTGAGTAGTTGGAGAAAATATGGCCTTGTTGACAGAAATGATGCTGGAGATCGCATGACAGAGTTTTGTCAGACCAATGACCTTTTCATTGTAAATACATTTTTTTCCACCAACATAAATAGCAACTATACACATTGAATTCACTAGATGGAACATACAGAAACCAAACGGACTACATTTGTGGAAACAGATCATGGAAAAGCTCAATATCCAAAGTCAGAACAAGACCAGGTACTGACTATGGATCAGACAATCAACAGCTCATCTGCAGGATCAAATTGAAACTAAAGAAAATTAGAACAAGTGTATGACCTTGAGTACATCCCACCTGAGTTCAGAGACCACCTCAAGAACAAGTTTGATGCAGTAGATACTAAGGATCGAAGACAAGACGAGTTGTGGCATGATATTAAAGACATCATTCATGAGGAAAGAAAAAGGTTATTAAAAAGGCAGGAAAAAAGAAAAGACCAAATCACATGTCAGAAGAGACTCTGAAACTTGCCCTTGAACTATGAGCAGCTAAAGTAAAAGGAAGACATGATAAAGTTAAGGAACTAAACAGAAGATTTCAAAGGGCAGCTCCAGAAGACAAAATCAAACATTACAATGACATGTGCAAAGTGCTGGAGAAACAAAACCAAAAAGGAAGAACAAGCTCTGTTTTCCTCAAGGTTAAGGAACTGAAGAAAAAAAATTCAGGCCTCAAGTGGCAACAGTGAAAAATTCTACAGGGAAAATATTAAATGATGCAGGAAACATCAAAAGAAGATGGAAGGAATACACAGTTATTACATCAAGAAGAATTGGTGGATGACCAACTGTTTCAAGCTGAATATGATCAGGAACCAAGGGTCCTGAAGGATTTAGAAGCTGCCTTGAAGGCACTAGCAAAACACAACGCACCAGAAATTGATGGCATATCAATAGAGATATTTGAATAAACCGATGCAGCACTGGAGGTGTTAACTTGTTTACACCAAGGTATTTAGAAAATAAATACCTGGCCAACTGACTGGAAGAGATCCATATTTGTGCCTATTCCCAAGAAAGAGGATCCAACCAAATATGTACATTATCAAACAATATCATTAATATCACATGCTAGTAAAATTTTGCTACAGATCATTCAAAAGTGACTGCAACAATATACTGACAGGGAATTGCCAGAAAATCAAGCCAGATTCAGAAGAGGGCATGGAACCAGGGACATTACTGCTGATGTCAGATGGATTTCAGCTGAAAGCAGAGAGTACCAGAAAGAAGTCTGTCTATGTTTTATTGACTATGTAAAGGCATTTGACTGTGTGGATCATAACAAATTATGGATAACACTGCAAAAATGGGAACACCAGACCACCTAACTGTACTCATGAGGAATCTGTACCTGGATGAGGAGACACTCCTTTGAACAGAACAAGGAAACACTACCTGGTTTAAAATCAAGAAAGATGCATATCAGGGCTGTATCCTTTCACCATACCTCATCAATCTTGGGCTGAGCAAATAATCCAAGAAGATGGACTTTATAAAAAAGAATGCAACATAATGATTGAAGGAAAATTCATTAACAACCTGCATTATGCAGATGACACAACTCTGCTTGCTGAAAGTGAAGGGGATTTGAAACATTTATTGATAAAGATCAAAGAACACAGCCTTCAGTATGGATTGTGATTCAACATCAACAAAACAAAAATTCTTACAACTGGTACTACACAGCTTCATGATAAATGGAGAAAAGACTGAGGTTATCCCAGATTTTGCATTACTTGGTTCTACAATCAACACTCATAGAAGCAGGAGTAAAGAAATCAAAAGACGCACTGCACTGGAAAAGCTGTCATAAAAGACCTCTTTAAAGTGTTGAAAAGTAAAGATGTCATGTTGTAGACAAAGGTGCACCTGACTGATGCCATGGTATTTTCAGTTGCATGATACGGTTGTGAAACCTGCACAGCAAATGGGGGAGGCAGGAGAAGAACTGACGCTTTCGAATTATGTTGCTGGAGACAAATACTGAATATACCATATTACTGCCAAGAGAATCTAAAGATCCATCCTGAAGGAAATGCAACCTGAGTGCTCCTTGAAAGCAAGCATGGCTAGACTGTGTCTTACTTATTTTGGACATGTTCTCAGGAAGGACATAATCCCTGGAGAAGGACATCATGGTTGGGAAAGTGATGGGTCAACGAAAAATAGGAAGACCCTCAACTAGATGGGTTGACACAGTGGCTGCAACAATGGGGTTAAACATCAAAAAGATTATGTGCCTGGCACAGTGTTGGGCAGTGTTTCGTTCTGTTGTACATGGGGTTGTTATAAGTTGGACCCAACTCCACAGTACCTAACAACAATTAAAAATTAAACAAATTTTACAAAAGACTTGACTACCACAAAGGGTTCCTCTCTAAAATGGTATACAATACATGTAAAAAGCAGTGAAGAGGTATTTTAAAATCTCTTGACTTGCATTTTCAAGGAATAATCATTATTCACAAATGGTATAAATTTCACTAAAAGATGACAACATTTCATTGAGATATATACATTTTAATGTAAAAAATAAAAACTAAGATTTTAACAAGTTGTAAAAGAAATAGAAGGTGTTGATAAATCTGAGTCAAAGACAACACAATACATAGGAAACAAGTTGTCTCTTGCTGTACTCTACCTGGACGACACACCCTTTATCAAGCCAACTGGAACATGAGAAGCACATGTCTATGTAAATATCCCCCCCCCACACACACAGAGCAATTTACATAAATAAGATTTTTTTCCCATTGGTATGTGAATACTTGAAAACATTTTAAGTAAAATGAAGAACTATTCCAAGAAACAGCTAAAGCATGTTGGAAAACAATCATCACAAGCTGTAGGAAGGAACAAAAGCACAGAATTAACTCAATTTTCATTCTAAACCAGGTTAGCTGTAGGTTTATTGCAATATATACTAATACTCATATGACTTAGTCCTGCTGAGGTTTGGTGGCTAATTAAAACAAAAGCAAACAAATGCAAACGCTCTTAATTTATCCCATCTGCCTAGAACACTGCATGAACTCTTTAAAAAGCAATGATCAGGACTAATTCCTGTTTAAATAGTATGAGGCTGCACAGTGTCTAACACACAGTGTGTACTTAGGAAATACTCTAGAAACGGACTGTGATCTAGCCCACTGGACAATTACAGTCAAGACATACAATTTATACACATCTAACTAGCAACGGGAAAACCATGCAGCTCTGATGCCAAGCACCCAAAAGGACCATGGCCACACCATTCAACTCCTCCTCATGAGGTTTGGCAAGAGCTGGTGACAGGCAGGACGGTCTACTCCACCTTCCCCTCCTTAATCTGCCTCTAGCACTATCTCACAGAAGATGGTGACAAATAATGAAAACAGTCACTGGTCACAAACAAGGAGAAAGGAAATGAAGTAACAAAGACAGGTATGGATAATCCCTATAGGAGACAAGCAGCTTATTAGAGAATTAAATAAAGAGACAATGCAAAATCATCCCACAGTGACTTGGAAAATATTCTACTGAAAATGTTTTCTGCTTCCAAACAAAGTATCTTTAGGATATTAGAATGTTTAAAGTAAGAAATGCCTTTCCTTTGGGGGAAAAAACAAAACAACAACAACAAAAAAAACCAGAACATTTTTCCAATTACTTTTGTAGGTCTATCCTTGAGACCTCCAAATATAAAAAGCTCAAATATTGTAAATTGGACACAACAGACCACTGTTAAGGCACAAAAGGAAGTTAACAGGATACTAATTCATGAAATAATAGAAATTTAGGAGTTAATCACCAAATATTCTTGACCAAAAATAAGGAAATACTTGCATCAAAATAGCAATCCATGCAAAATAGCAAGCCGCGCACACTGGTGCTAGCCTGTAATCCCAACAACATGAGAGGTGGAGGCAGGAAGACTGAAAGTTTGAGGCCAGAAGCAGCTTGCATAACTTAGTGAGACTCTGATTCAAAATTAAAAATGGGCAAGGAGTGCAGTCCATTCGTACAGCACTTGCAAAAAGAATGTGCAAGGCCCTAGGTTCAACCTCCCCAGTACCACACACACACAAAAATAATAATATTAAAAAAGCCACCAATGAAGCAAGATGTATAGTTGAAAGAACCCGAGGTTGGAAGTCAGACTGACCAAGTTCAAGTACCAGATCTGCCAATGGCTGTGGCGACTTAGGCACATTACTTAGCCAGAGCCTCCTGGAGGAGAGAGGCTGTACTAGGAATGCTCCCTGGACCATACAGTGGTCCTGTGGGGAACCTAGACTAGGAACGTTTCCCTGACTCGTGTGGAGGTCACATGGCAGAGGCTGTACTACCAAAGTTCCCTGATGCACCAAGGTCACCTCCACGTGTAACATGTCCACTTCCCCCACCAACAATGGTGTCTGACTTTAAAAAGGGATTTTCCATTTGCATTTGAAATAAACCTAAAGAAATTGTTAGAGTACTCAGAGTTCAAGTAAAGTTTCTTCCATAACATTTTCTGCCATTTTTAGTTGAACTGACAAGACATAAAGTTAGTCATTTTATAGTGAGTACTTTAACAGCACTTACTGTACTCACAATGTTGTACGACCAGTGCTACTGAGCGCCAAACCATCTCCATCACCACAGAAAACCACACACCATCAAGCACTGGTTCCCTGCTCTCTTCCTCCAGAACATGACAACTGCCAGTCTGTACTCTATCTCCACTCACTTACCTATTTGCTCTGTTTCCCTGAGTGAAATCATACAGTCTATGACTTTTTGTTGTCTGCCCTCTTTCACACAGCATAATGTTTTCGAGGTTCATCTATGTAGTACATGTGTCAAACTTTCATGCCTAAATAATATTCCACTAGAGGGATCACAATAATAACTTGTTTACCCATTCATCTACTGATGGACATCAGGCCTGTTTCCGCCTCTCGGGTGTTGGAAATAATGCTGTGATGAACATGGGTGAACGTGCTTGGGGCTGTGTTTTGAATTCTATGTTTATGTAAGAAAATAGAAAAATATTTTGCAAAGCTGCTGAAACATTTACATTCCCACAAGCAAAGTACAGGATTCCAATTTCTCTACATTGCATCTAACACTTGTTATTTCACAATTTTTTAAAAAATGATCTATCTAATGCTGTGTGGTCATTTTTCCTATGTTTTTTATGTGCATTTCCCTAGGAGCTAATGCTACTGAGTACTGTTTCTTGTGCTTGTTGGCCACTTCTCTACCTTCTATCCCTTCTATCCTTCACATCTTAAATTATCTTTTTGTTGTTGAACTTTAAGAATTCTTTACATAGTCCGGATATTGGACCCATATCAGAGGTATGGTTTACAAATATTTTCTCTCATTCTGTTATCTTCCTATTTCTTGAAAATGTCTTAATGGATATATGTCTTCAGATCATCAGTTTTTGAATGATGGTTTTTATCAGATACAAGATTCTTGGTTGATAGATTTTTGCTTCCATCATTTTAAAAATGTCACTTGCTCCCTTCAGATTGCCCTGGTCTCTGTGATCTGCATGGGTACCCTTCTTTTTGGACCAGATGTTTCTCTTTTGCTGCTGTCACCAACTGACTGTGTGTCTCACCATGGAGCCATGTTTACCTTTCTTGGGGCTCACTGAACCTCTTGAATGCATGGCTTAACGTCAAATTCTGGAAGTATCTGGCTGCTATTCCTTGCTTATTCTCTGCCCTTTCTCTCTCTCCTCTCTTAGGACTTCCATGTGTATGTTGGTGCACATCATATTGTTCCATGGGTCTCTGAAAAGCTGCTTATTTTTAGCTTGTTCTCCTTAAAATGGATTCTTTCAGTTGATCTTTAAGCTCAAGATCACAGACTCTTCAGGCTGCTCAAATCTGCTACTGAAACAACTGCAGTGAGTTGCTCCTGTCGTTGATCACACTTGTCACCTCTAGAATTCGTTCTCATCTTCATGTAGTTTCTGTACCTGTACTGATACTCTCCACCTGTTCACGCATCATTCTCCTGGTACCTTTCAGCCTATTCCTCGGGGCTTCCTTTAGCCTCTTGCGCATATTTAAGACAACTGATTTGAACTCTTTGTGTCTTAGTCCCACATCTAGGCTTCCTCTGAAATAGTTCCTATTAATTACTTTCTAGAGCCATTTCTTTGCATGTTTTATTATTTTTGTGAAAAGCCAGATAATCCAGTAATTCTGGAAATTGGTATTTCAGTTACCTCTCTGTGTTCTGGGTCAGTTTATTACTGCTGCCTCTTCCTCCTCCTCCTCCTCCCTCCTTTCCTCCTCCTCCTCATTTTCCTCCTCTTCCTCTTCTTCTTCCTCTTCCTCTTCTTCTTCTTCCTCCTCCTCCTTCTCCTTCTTTTCCTCCTCCTCCTTCTTCTCTTCTTTCTTGTCCTCCTCCTCCCTTCTTCTTTTCCTCCTCCTCCTCCTTCTCCTTCTTTTCCTCCTCCTATCTTCCTCCTTCTCCTTTTCTTCCTCCCCCTTATCCTCCTCTTCCTCTTCCTTCTTCCTCTTCTTCAATTTTTTTCGTGTGTGTGGTACCGGGATGGGCACTGTACCTCGGGCCTTGCACATGCTTTGTAAGCACTTTACTGCTAAGCTGCACTCCCAGCCCCTTTCTTATTTTTTTATATTGAGACAGGGTCTCAATAAATTACACAGGCTGCCACTGGCCTCAAAAGTGCAATCATCCAGCCTCCACCTCCAGAGTCACTGGGATTACAGGCGTGCACCACTGTGCCTGGCTGGTTTGCTGATTTTTATATGCTGACGTGGCATCTGCGCAGTGATTTTTCAAGGAATTTTTGTAAAGTGCATATTCTTTGTCAGTGTGGCCTCTGAATACACCATTAGTTTATACTTGGCCAATGTTTTGAGGGAGTTCTTTGAATGTGAGGAGAAGGAGAAACAAAACAAAACCTTGCCCCGTCTTTACAGATCCGTTCTGTGTTCTGGCCCTTCTTCAGGACCTAATGAACAGCTGAGGCACTTGCAACTCAGCCTCGGCCTTCATTTATAACCTCTGCTAAGGTCAGAGACCCACCGGAATCCAAAGCACTTCTTGGATCTTTCCGAGCATTCCTCCAGCTCTCCGCCTGCATGTAGCTCTCACTCTCCATCACGACAGGTGCTTCTGAATGCCCCATCTCCCTAGGACATTTCCTCCCCTTCTCTTGATGCCTGGCATCTGACACTGGTGTAGGGGTCAACTGTGACCCTTTACAACCAGGCTACTCTGATCAGTCACTGACGTGGCACTCAGGGCAGAAATGCCTGCTGCTTTTCCACTTTTCTGTCCATAATTGAGTTCCAAGTAAAGAGAGCAAAAGACTTTCACCTTGAGTCACTCATTCAAGTCATTTGCAGACTGGTTAGAGAGACAAGCACCATTTCTGTTAAGTTCTAACCTGCAAAATAGGATATGGACTGCTACCTTCAAGACTTGCTGGAGAGGGGTGGGGGAGGGGTTCTAAAAAGAACCAAAAAGCTTTCCACTCTTTTCTGACTTGCCTTTTCCTGGATTCAGCAATTGTGTGCTTTCTAGAGTTCTGCAAAAGCTGGTTCTGGTAGTTTTTGATTTTTCAATCTTTCTGCAGAAGGACAGGCGCACGGAACTGCCTACTCTGCCTCCTTCGCTGACGTTACTAGTCCATTTTTAATGGTACCAATAATACACCAGAAACAAATCTCTGCTCAGCCCAAATACCATACTTAAAACAATTTTTAAGCTAGTGTCAAAAGCAGTGGACGACAGAAGTCAACACTCCTGGCTGTGGCAGCCTGGAATTCTCCTCAAGAGACCTCCACTCAGGTGGAGTCAGGATTCCTGATCTAAGCCACAGAAAGAGGCTCGGGATGAGCCAGAACGAAGCGAAGTGGGAGTTTGTGAAGAAAAAGATTTTCATATAGTTCTTAACATAGGCATTGAGAGAGCGAGAGAGAGAGGGAGAGAAGGGTGATCAAACGAAAGTTTAATACACCCAAGGGCTACATGTGGGCTCAGAGTCAGGGAGGGAGGGAGAACCACACGTGTATCTTAACAACAGCTGTGCCTACATATACACTGCTATATGGATATCGATATAGATACATATACACACATTATTTTGGTGGCTTTTGAAGTTGTGTTGTCTAAAAGATTTAAGAGATTAAGTAAAAATATTTTAGTATACATATTTTCATCTAAAACACTTTTCTTAAGTGAGATTTTAAGGTGGTCCACAGGGTACACTATACAGGTTTACAGACTGAAAATATAAAAATCTGAGTCAAAAAAGTGAAAGGAATCCTTACTATACACAGGTTATAAGGAAGTCAAGACATGTCTTGACTATAAACATCTTTGAGATTTTCAGAAAAGTATAGAATTTCAGATAAAAAAGGAGTAAGGTCACACACATTGTGACCTCATATGGTTCACTGCTGTTTTAACATTTTTGTTTTAAATATCTCAAAAAAAGAATAACGTCTGAATGTGGACAATCTGCACAACAATTCCTGTGAGTCTCTGACTCTCAGCAGGTGAGACTTAAGCTAGAAGAAGGGCCCTTTTCCTTTCCATGCCCCCTTAATTTTCCATCTTTTTAATTCTACCTAATTAGGATTTTGGGCTGAGATTTAGCTCAGTGGGTAGAGCGCTGCGCTGCAGTCTCTGAGGTCCTGAGTTCAATTCCCAGCACCGCAAAAATGGGAGAAGGGCCTGGCAATCCACTCCTAAGGCAATCCCAAAACAGTCAGCCATTGAAAACCCTATGAGGGTCGCTATGAATCGGATACCGACTCGCCAGCACCTAACAACAACAATAACAATTAGGATTTATATACTATATTCCTGAAGAGACAATGTAAAGTTGTATCTAGTTTACCTGACCATTTGCGGGTCCGTTTTCCCACAATCAAAGCTTACCTTGATTTCTAAAACTTATCTTTTCTCCACTGTGTCACTATTTCAAGCATCACAGCCTTTTAACACATTTTTCAATTCAATGGAGAGAGAACAGTCTTTTCGACAATTTGATATTCATGCAAAAGAATACGGACCCATTTCTCACGCCACAGAAAAGAAACATTACGTGAGATGAATCACAGACCTAAACGTAAAAGCTAAAACCATAAAACTTTCACAAGAAAACAGAGAATGTGCTGTAAAACTGGGCTGGCCACTCGCTTCTTGGACACAACAGCAAACCACAAGCAGTAAGAGGAAGAGACAAACTGGATATCATCAGAATAAAAATGTCTGTGCAGCAATGGAAATATCCAGAAAGTAAAAACACAACCCACACAATAGGAGAAAATATCTGCAATCATCAATCTGACAAGGGACTTAATCCATAACATCTATAGACAGCTTACAACTCAGCAACTGAAGACAAACACTCAGTTAAAAAGTAAGTGAAGAATCTGAATAGATAATTCCCAAAGGAGAGAAACAAATGGCCAATAAATACGTGAAAAGACATTCAACCTTGCTAGTCACTGGGGAAATGCAAATCAGACCCACATGATAATACTTCACATTCACCACTGTCAGTGTAGCCCAGCCTTGTAGCTTAGCCTGAGGAGCTCCCCTAGCCAGTGGCATCTACTAAGGTTAAGCTGGGTCCCTGGCTTCCTCACAGAAAAGGATTTCAGGATGAGTCAGAGAATGAAACACAGCTAGTGAGTTTAATAGTACACACGTGAGACATAAACATGGGGCTCTTAAGATAAAAGCCCTTACATGTCTTTACAATACATCTATGTGTGTGTGTGTGTATATATACATACACATTATATGTACATCAGATATACATATATGTGTGTATATATATGTATGTGTGTGTATATGTGTGTGTACATATACATATGTACGTGTATATACATATGTTGTGGCATAGGAGAAGGACATGGCAATCCACTCCCATGGCAATCCCGAAAAAAAAAAAAACAACCAGCCATTGAAAACCCTATAAGGGTCACTATGAGACGGACAACTCAGTGGCACCTAACAACAACAACATATATGGTGGCGGCTTTACAAGGTGGGTTTAGGAAGGTGTCACTAAGGTGGGTTTACAGAAAGGTGTCACGAGGAAGTTGTCTGGGCACAAACATGGCCCCTAGTCTCATTTGTTAGACTAGGTTAAACTCAGAGGTTTCATGTATTTTTACCCCACGCACAGCTTACTGCTATTTTAACATTATTTGAAATGTCTCTCAACAATGTCTCTATGCAGGCAGTCCTCACAGCAGTCTTCTTGGTAGCTGTGTCAAAGTTCTTGATTTTCAATCGGAGAGATTTAAAGCCAGATTCCAGAGTTAAAGCTTTTTTCCTGTCCATTTCCTCTAAATTTTCCCTGTCTTTTCTCTCCTGCTTCCCTCTACCATGAAAAAGTTAGGATTGTAATCAAAAAGGCAGACAGTAACAAACATTGGCAAGGAGATGGCAAAATTGGAGCCCTGACATGCTGTTGGTGGGAATGCAAAATGATGCAGCCAATCCAGAAAACAGAGTGGTGGTTCTTCAAAACACTCAACAGAAAAATCATCTAATCCAGCCATTTCATTTTCAGGATATATCCAAGAGATATGAAAACAACTTTCATATAAAAGCCTGTACACAAATGTTCACAGCAGTGTTATTCACAACAGTCAAAAAGTATAAAGAACCCAAATGGCCACCCATTGATGAGTAGATACACAAAATACAGTGCTATCATGTAGTAGAATGCTATTTGGCAGCAAAAACAAAGTACTGATTGATACTATGACACAGATAAATCATGAAAATATGCCAAATTAAAAGATCAGTGCTTGATTCCATTTATGTAAAATGTCCAGAGTAGGCAAAACCAGACACAGAGAGTAGTGTAGTGGTTGCCTGGGGCTTGGGTGGGGAGAAAAGGGAGAAGAACAAGGGATGGCTGCTAATGTAGTCAGTTTCTTTTTAGAATGTTAAACAAGTTCTACAATCAATGATAGTGGCACAATTTTATGAATATACCAAAAATCACCAACAGGACATCTTAAATTGATGAATTTTATGATGTGTTAAATACAGTTTAACAAGCGGTTAAGTAATTTTGAAGAGATTATTTCTGGTAAATTCATTACTTATGCTCATCTATACAGTTGTTAGGTGCCATCGAGTTGGGTCTGACTCATAGCAACCTTATATACTTATTCACAGGGTTTTCGATGGCTTATTCTTTCAGGATTGCTTTGGGAGTAGGCTGCCATGTCTTTCTCCCATTTTTGTGGTGCTGGGGATTAAACTCAGGGCCTCAGAGAGCGCAGAACAACACTCTACCGACTGTGCTAAACCCTAGCCCTCACGTATACAGAGAAGATACAAAATCCACTCTGAACTTCATTTATAAACAGAATTTGGAATTATTCTAAATTCCCATTAGTATTTCAGTGCCTCCCTCATTGTCCACATTGCATGGTCACTTCTCTGCTATTACAGTGCCTATTTGTAACAGTTTCTCCCATTTTCTTTATAATATACTGATTCCTTTTCTACTGTGGACTAAAACATCAGGTAAACAAGCTCTTTAAGAATTTAAGCTAAACTAGGGCTAAAGTCTCAAATGAAAGTGAAAGGACCAATGTACATCTACCTACTAACATTGGATTGATGACATTTACTTCAGGTGCTCCAAGGCCTTTTTACTAAAGAAAAGTTTAATGCCATGGTATACACATGCGACCTGTATGAGTGCATTTAAAATGTAATACAAGCCAGATTTCAGATAAAATGCTGTTATGCTTCCCAGAGAATGTATACACACCAGCTGGATTTCACATGGTTAGGTACCACAACAGAGTACTCTAAACAATCTGTGTGTGTGTGTGTGTACGTTTGTGTGTGTATATAAATATATAAACACATATATACATACATACAAACATATATATATAAACATAAACGCATATATCCAAGTACCTAGAAGAGGAACAAAAATCTACCCTGAAATGCATGCATTATACTTTAAGAAAATTAGATACTATATATAATCATATAATGCTATTTCCAAAAAGAGAATTAGGACTTGTTTTCTCTTGTTACATTAACCCTAAAATCATGATTACATTAAGCAAGTGTTAGAAAAGATTAAAAGTATCTTGCTAACCTCTTACTGTAAGCTTGCTATACAGTTGTGAATTCACTTCCTTGTCCCGCTGAAAACGCCGAAATTCATCAATTGCTTCACGTGTGATTGTAACAGCCAAGACAAATCCCTGTAAAACAAATTATTTTAGAAAATTGAACAAAAAAGCATGGAAAATGTTTTTATTAGTTTTACTTTTTTCCTTCAATTTATGTTACTTTCTAAAATATAAAGTAAACAAAACCAAGACAAAAAGATATAATGAAGAACTATAAAAGAAATACATAGCACAGTAAAAGATTTAAAACCTTTAGAATATCCCAGAAATTTTTTAAAATTCCTATCATATGGATGAGGGGGTGCCAAAGAAAACCAGAAATAAACGTAAAAACAATGAACCTCTGTTTCTTTGATGTGAGAGGAACTGTGCACTCAGAATTTGTTCCTCTGGGCTAAATGGTCAACCCAAGTTTTTAGTATCTGGAAGTTTTGAGAAGGTTGAACCATGACTTCTGGAAGAAATATCCTGAGTTGTGGCAAACAGGTGACCACCTCTTCTGCCATGACATCATACCTGCCCAAACCACACAGCATTCAGCAGATTTTAACTAAAATGGCATGACCTGTGTCTCACCCTTCCTATTCACAGAATGCTGCCCTTTGGGACATTATTTTTCTTTCCCCAGATTAAAAAAAAAAAAAGTTCTCAAAGAAAAACACTTTGCCAATGTGCAGGAGGAAAAACAAAAATCAACAGAAGCACTAAAAGGCATCAAAATCAACAAGTTCAGAACCTGTTTCAGCAGTGGGAAATACTGTCTTGAGAGGTGTATTGCATCACATGGAGAGTACTCTGGAGGTAAGGGAAGTCTGAACACGTAAAATTAAATACATGATTGATGTTTTTAATAAATTATGGGTTTTTCAGGGGGATCCCCCTCAAGCTTCAAGTCAAACATCAGAAAATACTTAGTAACCTGAAGAAAAAGAAATTAATAATCTTCAGGAAACCTGTTGACTATATTTAAAACACTTAGGCATTTAATAAAAAATTAACAATGACTGACAATAAAAACTTAATTTCTAAACTTAAATATTTCTGACAGAATCATAGCATTCAAGAACACAAAACAATTCCCAGATGTGACACTAATTCTGACCAGTTTTCTTCCACAATACATTATACAAAGAGGTGCGCTGAAGAGCAGAGGTGCAGTTATAGAGTTTTTTCAACTTGCTTATTAAGCAAACTCTGAAAAGGTGAATCGGACGCTTGCTAAATAAAACTTGTACATATGTGGAGCCTGCAGCCATACCACTGTGGTGTCCAATCCCATCAGACCTCGGAAGCTAAGCAGGGTAGGACGTGGTTGTACCTGGATGGAAGACCTCCTGGGAACACCAGGTGCTGCAGGCTTGAGAGAAGGAGCTGACAGCCCATTCCCAAGAAACAACCAGCCATTGAAAACCCTATGAATAGCAGAGAATCATGACAATAGTGTTTCATCTGTTATACACAGGGTTGCTATGAGTCGGGTCACTAGATGGCACCTAACAACAACAACAATATATGTGCAACCTACTAAGAAACCTGTTGCATATGTATCTGCTAACACATTACAGGAAATTCAAGTCCTCTTCCCCACAATTAAATAAATAAACCTCCTCAGCAGGCTTCCTGTTGCTGATCGCTTTGCTTCAGTCCACTGTAAGTAACAGTGCACGGGGTGGCTCTCCATCAACAGGCCAATCTTTTACTCAAGCTTTAATGGCAAACTCAAGGGGGCCACTGGAGAATGTCTCCCACAGTCACTCACACAGCATTTCTTGCCACAGTGCATGGCATGACTCACAAATGTCAGAGGTACAGCTCCTCTTCCCATCTTTCCTCTCACTGGGCCTCTTTCATCCATGTGGTCTCTCCCTCATCATAAACCTCTCCCGCCACTTTGAATCCCCCTGGCTAAGCCGTCCCTTGGCCCCACATCCATCAATCCCTAAGAACACCAAGTTTTCTCACTATTGTTGTTGCTGTTGTTGTTAGGTGTCGTCCAGTTGGGTTCAACTTAGAGTGACCCTATGTAGAGCAGAACAAAACATTCCCGGGTTCTGTGCCAGGCACAGATGAGGAAACTGAGACACAAGGAGAATAAGTGGCTGTGTCTAGGTCATACAGTTCGCTAGCAGCACACATCTCTAGACGGTAGGAGTCCACACCCTCTATGACTACAGAAAGATAGCTTTCTTTCTTCCTTTTGATCTAAATACCGTTTGCTTCTTCCCTCACATAACTGTCCTATTCCCTTTATCTTCAATACAATGCTAACTAGAAGTTCTGGGAGCAGACATCCTTGTTCCTGATCTTATAGGAAAAGCAACCATTCTTTTACCATTAACAGTGATGTCAATTGTATAAAGCAAAAAACTTTAAGAATAAAAGAGATTTTCATAATAAAGTGGGAAATATACTACTGGGAATTATGGCCATGACAAAGCATCAATGAAATAAATGTGTTTATCAGAGAACCTACTGGAGACAAAAGAGAATTTGAATATAAATTCATTATTTATTAGAATTAGAGTAGCAATGAAAAATCAAAGAAAACTTGAAAAGCCAAAGTAGCAGTATTCCTCCTCTGGGGGAAAAAAAAAAAAAAAGCATTAAAAATCTGGTATACCTCAAAAGCCTTAAAATTTACACATATTTGATTAATTAGTTTCACTTTTAGAAAATTATCCTAAAGGAAAAAATTTAAGGAGCCCAGCATAAATAAGAAACTAGAAACAACCTAAATATCCACAAAAAAGAAACTCATGGAAGACTCACATGATGAAATAACACAGGTATTTCTTCAAGGAAAAGATGCCACTAGCTTTAAGATGCTATGAGTGTAGACACCCCATTGTTGGTCACAGATTCATTTCAGTAACATGAAAACTATGTACTTTGGAATCCAGAAAACACACTTCTAAGCAGCTGTTCCCATGTCTGCTCCTCATATTCATGATGGAGAAGTAACCTCTTAAAGTTCTATTCCTGACTGGCTTACTGTGACAGGCAGGAGAATGAAGGCAAAGGCCCAGTATGCTTTATTTACACATTGTTCACAGTATTTTTAAAAGGACTGATATTTAATCAGAAGAGCACATCGCAATCACCTGGAAACAACTTTTGCAACACAGATCTGTTCAGACCCTACCTGGAAAGTACTGTATATTTTCAAATCTAATTCATACCCTTTCAACAGTGTTACACGGCTAAAAATAATCAGATGCAGATTAGTATCAAGTGAGGAATGGTTTTCCATGTGTGAGCTCTCTAGACAGTGAATTTAACCTACACGCGATTCTAATCCGCATCTGATTTTCTAGGCCTCTAAAACTGTTGAAACAGTGCAGATTAGATTGGAAAATATATGGTATACCTTTACTTTTGATCTTCAAGGAATAGGTCCCACACGTGTATGTTATTTAAATTCTCTAGGTGATTCTAATTTTTACACCTTTATGCCTGTAACTTAAAGACAGAAAAATTTAACTCTCAATAACTGAATTATAAATTATAAACCGCGAAAAAATATGCTATTCCTAATGCTTCTAGGAACTCAAAGAGCTAGTAAAAATACAACTCCACTTCTAATGGTGTAATATTAGAGGGGATGGAAGAAAGAAGGGCACTCCCCAACTTCTGAAAACAGGAGTCACACACTCTTACAAGAAAACAGATCCCTGATGACAGGCAAAGGCTACTGGAACTTTGCCTCATGACACATTTCCTAACCAATGCTCTATCTGAATAAGTAACAAATGTACAGAATTGGCAAGAGCCAAGAGGTGCCACCACCATCCCATCTACCACATTAGCTAGACATGGGGATCTGAGCAAATATACCCCATGACCATCCCATGACATAAACCAGACTAAAGAAGCAGGAAGTCAATGCCACCACTTCCTTCTTAACCACCAGGGTCTACAATTAGGGGGCCTCTTCATTAACAGCCTGCATCTTCCAAGTTTATAACTGATCATGAAAGGTTAATGGCTGATGGAAGATCTGGATAGTTAAGTCACCGCAGGAGCAGATGGGTCTCCCCGTACCTCAGTACCAACCAAGTCAGAGACTTAGCTATAGTGCTATTAACCTAGAGCAGCCAGAACCACAAACGAGGCCACAGGGAAATACTGTCACTTGTTAGCTGAACTGGACAGCAAGGCCTGACCACTGCTTTCTTCCCTCTCGTCAAACAACCCAAGAGTCACATGGGGCAAACCCTGTCACAATGCCAGTCTACTTTGAGGGCATATCACATGCACACAATTTTCCACATATCTTAAATAAGTTATCTCTTTTAAATGTCACAGAAACTTATGCAGAAATAATGAAAGGGAAACTAAAAGAACAACACAAAGAATGAACAAAATGAAAGTTGTTTCTTTGAAAAGATAAACAAGATGGACAAGCCCTTAGCCAAACTAACAAAAAGAAAGGGAAGATACAAATTAATAAAATTAGAGATGAAAAATGGGTCATCACAACATATACCAATGAAATAGAGGCTTATCAGACATTACTTTAAGAATTTGTACTCCTCAAAAAAGGAAAAACAAAGAAGAAATGGATACTTTAACATATATGTTGTTGTTAGGTGCCGTAAAGCAGAATAAATCACTACCCAACACTATGCCAAGCACACAAGCTTTTTATGTGTGAACCCATTGTTGCAACCACTATGTTTCTTCTCCTTCTGAGTCATGCCACATCAGTAAAAAGAGGCTGCAGGGACTTTACCCCATTCCTGTCTGGTTAACTCAACTTTGACATGCCAACTCTTCCCCAGTAGTCTCTTGAATGCTTTCTAGGCTGGGGTGCTCATTTTCCAGCACTGTATTTGACAGTGTTTCTATGCTATTCATAAAGTTTTCAATGGCTATTTTTTTCAAGAGTGGACTGCTGAATCCTTCTCTCCGTAGTCTATGTTAGTCTGGAAGCTCAGCTAAAACCGGTCCACCATGGGTAGCCCTGCTGGTATCTGAAATATCAGTGGCATAGCTTTCAGCATCACAGCAACATGCAAGCCCCCACAGCATGATGAGCTGACAGACACATGGGGGTAATGTATATGACCTACCAAAGTTAAATCAAGAGGATATAAATAACTTAAAAGGACCTATACCAAGTCAGGAAACTTGAGGCAGTAATAATGAAATCTCCCATCCAATAACGCCCAAGTCTTGACAGGTTCTTAAGTGAAGTCTACCAAGCCTTTAAAGAAGAAGTAATACCTATCTTTCTCACGCTATTCCATAAAATAGAAAAGGGGGATACTTACAAATTCATTCTAGGAGGCAAGTATCACGCTGATACCAAGACCAGGCAAGGACACAACAAAAAGAGGAAACTACAGACCAATTTCTCTGATGAACACAGATGCAAAAATCCTCAAGAAAATACTTGCAGTTGAGTACAGCAACACATAAAAAAGATCATATCCATGACCAAGGAGGTTTCATTTTACAGATGCAAGGCTGGTTCAACACATGCAAATCAATAAATGTAAAACAGCACATAAATAGACTCAAGAGACAGAAACCATACTGTTATCTTAATAGATCCAGAAAAGGCCTTCACAAAGTCCAACATCTTCATGACAAAAACCCTAAAGAAACTGGGAATAGAAGGAACAGTCCTCAACATTATAAAGCCTATGGAAGACAAACCTACAGCCAACATTATACTAAGTGGGGAAAAACTGAAAGCCTTTCCTCTAAAATCAGGATGGAGACAAAGATGCCTGCTCTACACACTCTTATCCAGTACAGTGGCTGAAGTTCTAGCCAGTGCAGTAAAGCAAGAGGAGGAAATAAAAGAGATATCACTGGGGAACAAAGAAGTCAAAGGAGCCCTATGTGTACAGACAACACGATCCTGTACTTAAGTGACCCTAAAGACTCCACCAGAAAACTCTTAGGTAAGTACTTTCATCAAAGTAGCAGTGTACGAAATAAATATTCAAAAATCAGTAGCATTTCTATATACCAATTATGAACAGGAAGAGAAAGAAATCAAAACAACAATGCCATTCATCATAGCTTCAAAAAAAACCTAGTAATAAATTTAATCAAAAAAACTAAAATATCTATTCAATGAAAACTTCAGAACACTAAAGAAAGAAACTGAAGACACTAGAAGTTGGAAAGACCTCCCTTGCTCATGGATTGGCAGACTCAATATTGTGAAAATGGTTATACTACTAAAAGTGTTCTACACATTCAATGCAATCCCCATCAAAATTCTAATGATATACTTCATAGAAATAGAAAAAAAAATCCTAAAATTCATATGGAAGCTCTAAAGACCCTGAATAGCCAAAGCAATCTTGAGCAGAGACAGCAAGGTGGGTACCACTATACTTGACATCGAATTATATGACAGAACCATAGTAACAAAAAGTTTGGTAGTGGCACAAAACCAGACATAAAGATCAATGGAACAGAACAGAGGATTCAGAAATAAATCCATGCAACTACAGTTACCTGATTTTTGACAATGGAGCCAAAACAAAACAAAACAAAACAAAATAAAACCACTGGAAAAAGGACAGCCTCATTAAAAAATGGTGCTGGGAAAAATGAATATCCATATGTACAAGAATGAAAGTAGAACACTATCTCTCAACCTGTGCAAAAACCAATTCAATATAGATCAAAGATGTTAACCAGGAAACCAGGAAACTTTGAAACTACTGGAAGAAATTATAAAGAAAACTCTTCAACACATAGGCATTGGCAAGCACTTCCTTAAGATAACTCTTAAAGCCTAGGCAACAAGAATTGACAAATAAGACTACATGAAATTAAAAAGTTCCTGCACAGCAAAGGAAGTAATCAGTAGAATAAAGAGAGAGCCCACAGAATGGGAGAAAATTTTTATCAACTACATATCTGACAGGGGATTCATACCTGAGATATATAAAGAACTCAAAAAATTAAACACCAAAAATCCAACTGATCCAGTCATTAAGTGGGCAAGTGAACTAAGCAGATGGTTCTCAAAGAAGAAATGCAAAAGGCCAATAAACATATGAAAAAATGTTCACCTTCCTTATCCTTCAGGGAAATACAAATCAAAACTACACTGAGATTCCATCTCATTCCGGTCAGAATGACCAGCATCACCAAAACAACAACATGCTGGTGAGGATATGGGAGAAAATGAACCCTTAAGCATTGCAGGTGGGGCAGTAAACTGGTACAGCCATTATGGAAATTAGCATGGAGGTTCCTCAGAAAGCTAAAAACAGAACTACCATAAGATCCAGCTGTAACACTGGTGAGCACATACCCAAAAGAATCCAAGTAATCATACCCCAGAGACATCTGCACTTCCATGTTCACTGGAGCACTATTCACAACTGCAAAGATATAGAATCAGTCCAGATGTCCATCAATACATGAATGGATGAAAAAACTGTGGTATATAAACAGAATGGAATATTATTCACTCTTAATGAAGAATGAAATCCTGTCATTCGCAGGAAAATAGATGGAACTGGAGATCATCATTTTAAGCGAAATAAGCCAGACTCTGAAAGACAAATGCCATGTGTTTTCATGCTAAAATGAAAAAAGAAAATACATACACACACATACATGCATACAATTATATGCAAGTACAAGGGGATGTATCTGGAAGGGGAAAGAGATTAGTGAGAGAGGGGTGAGAGCAACATGGGAGGGTAATGAGGGAAAAAACAAGCACAAAATACATGATTCAACAGTATGATGAGCCCCTAATGAAACTCATTACATTGTATGCTAACAATAAAAAAACTTCTAGCAAGTGTGTAGAATATATAATTCTTTGCACACATATAGAAGGAATCATGAGTAATCAAATTATGTATTACAACAAATTCTATAATAGTGGAAAAATTAGAAACAACCTAGATGCTTCTTTTCCCAAGAGAATGGGCACATTACTGATATACTATAATAGAACAGTTTAGAGAAGCTAAAGATAAAATAGATATATAATGTGTTAACATAAACCAATTTCTTTTTTTTTTTTTTTTTTTTTTCCAGTACTGGGGGTTGAATCCAGGGCCTTGCACTTGCGCAAGTGCTGTACCACTGAGCTGTACTCCCAGCCAATTTTTTTACTTTTTGAGAATGGGTCTTGCTAAATTATGCAGACTGCCTCTGCTCTCAAACTTGCAATCATCCTGCCTCCACCTCCCGAGTCTCTGGGATTACAGGCGTGTGCCACCACGCCCAACAAAATAGACCAATTTCATGAACCAATGGTAAGCCAAAAAAGCATGTTGTAACAGGATACAGAGTAAGATAACCTTTATAATAAGTTTCAATGCATGCAAGATCTCAGTGCATATTATACAATGATATATATAAATAAGTAGTGGAAGTTTTAGGAGAAGGTTTTATTTTATCTCATGATTTCAGTCCATCATAGTGAGGAAGATGTGGCAGAACAAAGCAGTCCCCATCTTGGTAGCTGGGAAGCAGAAAAGGGGAATAGAGGAAGGAGCCAGGGCAAGATACAGCCCCCAAGAACAAAATCCCAGTGACCCACATCCTCCAACAAGGACCCACTTCGACAGTTCCACCATGTCCCAACAGTCTACCCAAATTGTGAATCATTAGGTCAGAGCCCTCAACATCTAACTATATGTGGAAACACTCTCCTGAATACACCCAGAGGTGTGCTTTACTAATACCCCAGGCGCTTCTCAGTCTAATCAGGTTGACAATCAAGATTAACTGTCACAGCCAGCGGGGTGGTGCACGCCTGTAATCCCAGCGGCTTGGGAGGCAGAGGCAGGAGGATCGCAATTTCGAGACCAGAGGCAGTCTGTGTAATTTGGCGAGACATTGTCTCAAAAAAGTAAAAAAAAAAAAAAAAAAAAACGGGCTGGGGATGCAGTTCAGTGGTCCAGCACTTGCGGAGCATGCAAGCACAAGGCCCTGGGTTCAACTCCCAGTACCGCCAAAAAAATAAATAAATAAAAAGATTAACTATCAGAAGCACCTAGCGGAAACACCATTTTCCACTCTGTTGTATGCTCTCCAGCGTCTCTTCTTTGTGGCAACACATGTGACATAGACACAAACATACTGTTTCATAGCCACACAGTAAAATTCTGATCCCTCACCTCTCAGACACCCCTTCCAATCACTGCCTCCTTGGCCACACTCCCCAGTAGGACTCCTCCTCACATCCTGCAGGAACTGTCCCCTCACTCCTGTGAAATCCTTCCCAACCACCACCCCTTGTCAGGACATCCTGCTCATACCCTGAAACATGGAAGGCACTGCAACCACTGTTCCCTCTGCACGCAACACCCTTCCCCTGTTCTGTACCTGGCCGAGTATTTTGTCATTCAAATGCCACCCCCTCCAAGAGGCCTTCTTTGACTACCCTACCTGAAATAACCCCCATTTCCCTCTACCCTTTATGTCGTTTTATATTTCCTTCTTCAGAGCCACAGCTACCTAGCTGGCATTACGAATCTGTTTACAGACTGTCTTCCCCCTGAGAATTCAATTTCTCTAGGATAAGGTTGTGTGTCTCCTCTTCACTGTTGTATCAACACTGTCTAGAGTGCTGGACACAAAGGAGCTCAGCGCTGACCGATCAACAGGCCTGTGCAGCCACCCTATACATACTTCAACCCATCTTTTACATTTTACTCTAATAGATGCAACTATTAACGTTATCAAATACTTTTCTTAAACATCATTTTTAAAGCTACACAGTATTCCAACATGTGCACCCGATATAACATAGTTTAAACAACTTTGTTAGATGTCTGAGATTTTAAATAATTTTTATCATCAAAAATAACAATGGATGTTTTTGTCTCTGTGATCAATCATTATTTGCATAGGATAAATTCCTCAAATAAAATGCTGCATCCACTTTCAAGGTCTCTGACATATGCTAACAAACAATCCCCTAAGAGGGTGGCACAAACGCTTTTATGCTGACAGTGGAACAGTGCCACAGAATTACATTTTTACCCATGCCCAGCACCAATCCCTCTTTCGATCTTGTTAATTTAATAAGTGAAAAACGCATTTACTTGTCCAGTAATTTTGTATTTACATTCCATATAAAGTTCTTTCATTCCTTAAATCCACACTACTATTAAGTCTGAATAGGACGTCACCCAGGACACCTGAGCATGACTCACTAATGATGTGCGCTGGACTTGTCCTGGCAAGGTGCCCTCTTCTGCTCTCCTGCTTCACTAGGAAGTCTCCAGCTGGGGAAGAAGTCTACACAAGACAGCACATATCGGCTCTGGAGCACACTGTGGAGACCTCCAACTCTGAGGAAGATCACTGATGGGGGACCTTGAACACTGTGCTCCTCTTCCACAAAGGAAATGGTTTCACCTGCTGTGTTGCATGCCCAGACTCCTCTGGTCAGCTATCCAAAAGGGAGCAACCAAAAAGGAAGCAGTACATTTTTCTACTGTCTATACAAGCTGAAAATTAATGAAAAACTACCAAGAAACAGCACAAAATTATTAAGACAGAATTAGGTTTGAAGTGGAAATATCTAGTAAGTATCATCAGCCTTTCACAAAACTTTATACATTCAGCTGTCAACCAGGAATTTTCTGTACTGCAGTCAAATACTTTAGAATCTGATCATCAGGAAGCCGGGTGCGGTGACGCACGCCTGTAATCCCAGCAGCTTGAGAGGCGGAGACAGGAGGATTGCAAGTTCAAAACCAGAGGCAGTCTGCGTAACTTAGCGAGACCGTGTCTCAAAAAAGTAAAAAAATGGGCTGGGGTGCAGCTCAGTGGTCCAGCACTTGCAGAGCATGCAGGCACAAGGCCCTGGGTCCAAACCCCAGTACCATAAAAAAGAAAAAAAAAAAAAAAAAAAAAAA
>VMDO01000900.1:0-56592 GCA_007922755.1 Pedetes capensis | reverse complement strand
ACAGACTCCAGCAACTCTGCATGCGATGAGGTACCAATACACTTCCTAGAGGACTGGACAGGACTAAGTCACAGAATTCAATGCAACCCTTTAACAAAAGTTTGACGATTAACAGCAACAACATCATGCTTAAAAATCTGGTCAAATCTTATCTTTCGACCATCTCTACTCTTAAAACTATGTGGTAAACATATAATAATTTAGTTTAATTTTAAAAGTCTTTTCTTTTACCAGAGGAGCCCAGTAGGTGTAGAGGTAGCCTATTTTCAATGCTGGTACAAACTGTGAGCAGGATACTACCAGAAAATAGAGATTCAAGAAAAACTTGAACTGTTCATACAAAACCTAAAAAGAAAAAAAAAAAAAATTTAACACAATCCCTTCAACTAAGACTTTAATGCCTCAATTAAATAATTAAATTCAGTGCAATATGCAACCAGATTTCCATCAAACAGTGAGAATATGCCAAGTCACAATAAACTTGCTAATTGTAACAGTGGCTTTCCAAAGCTATCCTGCATAGAAAGGAAGCTAAGGTTACCCCCAAATTATATTTAAGATACACAGAAAAAATAAAGACAATTAGAACTTTCAACTTTATTAAATGTATACTTCCCTAAGAGGGATTTTTTTTCCTTGTATGAACTTTTTAGCTTTCCATACTCATCCAAAATTTTCACATGCATCAAAGCAAATGACAGAAAAGCCTTTCCAGTTTTAGCAAGGCAGAAAGTGCACAAATGTATGTCTGGATACTGACTCACAAACTATTATAATAGCAAAGTCATATTAATCTTTATAAAATGGTAAAAAAAATAATTAAGTTAAATATAACAGCATGCTTTTTAACATGGATATTGAACTTTACAAAAACTGAATGTGCAAGCAAATGGGCCCAGGCATGATACTTGCCCTTGTCTGCCTTGAAACAAAACAAAAAACCATTAACATAAAAATATGCAGAAAACAGAGCAGTTTTCAGAAAGACAGCAACCTACACACATATGCTTTATAGTCTTTTGGTAGTTGATCTTCAACACTTCCAAACATAAAGTTTACCATTCAATAAAATTTTAGGAATGCCAATACTGAAAGTTTCAGTATGTTTTTCTTAGTTCAAATGACATTATCTTTACAGAAAAATAATTCAAATAGCACATTCAATTTTCAATCAAACTTAAAAACTTGCAACTTGTGAATCAAAACTTCCTTGGATGTCATTTCTACACAAGGTGGAAGGCATGGCAATTTTAAGACCACAGCAATGGGTCAAGTACTTACCTTTGCCTTAAAGAACCCGGAACCACAGTTTGTATATAATGAAGTTACTGGCATCATCATACAGTTGTGTGTGTGACTAAAAATTGAGTTACACTGGTAATATGTTTACGTTCATAATCATGTTCAATGCTGTATAAAACCATTTTGAATTATTTCATAAATTAATCTCACCGGGAAAGAAAGCTCTTTTTCCTTAGTGATTTCTTTAAAATCTGTTAGCATAAATTATATCTATTAGCAATTCAGAAATTGCCATTTGTGCTAAAAATGGCATTGAATTCCTACTGTGTAATTAACAAATGTTTCTAAAATACTGCATTTTAGATGAAAAGACTAATTTCAGAAACACACTGAAAAAAAGTTCATGTCTACAGTAAGTAGCATGTAGACAGCCCAACAGGTACTGTCAGGATGCAGCCAAGCTGGGGCAAGCGGCATGAATTTAGACTGAGTAAAGTTAAGCGGCACTACTGGCTTTAAACCACTGTAATCAACACTTTTTACTCTCTAATAATAAATGAACTTGGTGACCTGTAGGAAAATGTACTGCTTAGCCAATCTGTGAATATTTAATAATTTAAGCCCTAGAGGAAAACAGTGGCTTCTTTCAAGATGAAAATATTTGTTGTTGTTGTTAGGTGCCATTTAGTAGGGTCCAACTCATCATAGGGTTTTCACTGGCTGACCGTTTCAAGATTCCTTCAGGAGTAGATCGCCATATCCTTCTCCCACTTTTGCGGTGCTGTGGATTGAACCTGGGTCCTCAGTGTGGAGCAGTGCACTACCAACTGAGCTAAACCCTGAAAATATTTATCAGCGTGAAAAATAGTTTACATTTTACTGTCCTGACAAAAGATCAGTCTTTTCATTATGGAGCCTTTAACTCTTGTGTTTTACTAAAGAAGCACATGAGATATCAAACATTTGCCAATCAGAGAATGGTTGGAGACTGAGTGGGTAGGGAATAATCAATGTCTAAAAATAAAGTCAGTATGATTACTTAAAGCCAAATACACAAGATAAAGCAAATTTCATTCCATGTAATCAAGATCTTTTCTTGCAAAACTAAGTCAATAACTAGAACATGCCAAAATTTTTGATATAGAAATATAATCAAATATGTGACTGAATTTTCTTCCCAACAGATCAACCATTTTTATTTACCTTCTAATCAAGGACTAGAAAAATAAAAAGAAAATCCTAAAAACAAACAAAAACAGGAATATTAGTACCAGTTTCCTTTGCCTTCAGTAAGATAAATAAATCCACTGCAATAGTACCCCAAAAGCAAAAATTATTCCACAATTCTAAACTTATATAAACTCGGTTTTATATTTAATCCAGAAATATCACTAATAAAAAAGTAATAAAATAATTAATTATCAGTATTAAATTTAACCTGACACCTGAAGATAACTTATGAATTAACAATATAACAAGGTCTGAGGTTTATAATGTGATGTAGAAAAGCTATTTACATATTAATACTTTAAAATACTTTGTTACTGTGTCATTTCTGTGTTTAAAAAAGTTGTTTTACTTTCTTTGTGGAATTCTTTGGCAGGCTTTAAACATTATATTCCACTTTTCCTCCAAAGAAATTCCCAGCCCCAAAAATTATTACTTTCTGATCATTTTGTTCATTATTTCTACACTATTTCTACAGTAATATAAATATGATGTTTATCAAGAAATGAAGGCATGAGCCAAGTACAGTCCTGCATGCCTGTAATCAGAGAGACTCAGGAGGCTATGGTAAGGAGGACTGCAAGTTCAAGGCCAAAGGCAGACTGCCAAGTTAAGTGACACCCTGTCTCAAAATAAAATGTACAAGATGGGCTGGGGCTGCAGCCCAGTGATACAGCACCTACAAAGCATGTGTGAGGACTTGGGTTCAAACCCACAGCACTGCAAAAAAAGATAGGATAAAAAGACAAAAAAAGAACTGAAGACAATAATCAAATTGTGTATTTTCTTGAGTTGATGTATCCAGTAAATATGCAAATGAATTATCTGCAACCATGTGAAACAGGAAGGTGAAAAAGTAGGAAGATGAAGATGCTGGCCTAGATGGACACAGTGAAATAACCAAGGCAGGGTCTCCACAGGTCTAAGGCAAAGGAAGATAGCAAACCCTGACACACAACCAGTTTTTAAAAATGCAATGGTCTTACCCCAGGTATAAAGGTTAATAGGTTGTATTTTTGATTTTTTATAGAATTTCTGGGATGTTTTTCTTCACACTTCTCAGGACATCCAAGCCATACTGTGCGAGCTTTCAGTTCTTTCTTTCTTTGACAAACATTTATCAGCCAATCACAGCAACTGCATGAAACAAAAGACACATGCTATGCATGCTTTCTTAAAAAAGTCTCAACTAATTCTACATATTTAAAGCCAATTCTGTTCTGCATTTATTAGACACTAACAGCCTATTTAATGTTAGTCGTGAAGTTTTACCTAATGTAGGGCAGCTGTAAGAATTTAAATGTAGCAAACTATACTTAATGAGTCTTATATAAATGTGCTTTGGCTTCTAGAACCCTGGGGGAATTATAGTCCCTTTTTAGACACTCTTATTGACAAAACAAAACCATTAATATTCTGCATCTGTTAACATTCTGTGGTCCTGCAGCCATACCACTCTGGCATCTGATCCCTTCAGATCGCAGAAGCTAAGCAGGGTTGGCCTGGTTTGTACATAGATGGGAGACCACCTTGGAACACCAGGTGCTGCAGGCCTGGGAGAAGGACCTGGCAGCCCACTCCCAAAAACAACCAGCCATTGAAAACCCTATGAATGGCAGAGAAGCACTGATAATAGTACCAAGCATGCCACAGAGTCAGGTAGTGTTTCATCTGTTGTACTCAGGGTCAGTATGAGTTGGATCTGACTAAATGGCACCCACTGTACTCAGGGTCACTATGGGTCCGTACGTAAGAAAAAGGCAGAGCTCTGAGTTACTGATAATTCTCAATACCCAGCTCAGTGGTCTGATGTTCAATGTGGTTCAGTTAATCCAAGACGTGTCTTTCCCCTCTATGAAACAATCATTCTTCCCATGCTTTCATTTTTCCAAGTTTTTATTACTTATTCATTTATTCCAGTACTGGGAACTACTCAGCAAGTGCTCATCAACTGAGCTGTATCCTCTGCCCCTTTCTATCTGTTTTATTTTGAGACATAGTCTCACTAAGTTGCACTGGCTGCCCTGACCTCAAACTGGAGATCCTCCTGCCTTAGCCTCCTGAGTCCTTGCGATCACAGACTTGTGCCATAGCACCTAGCTCTTTTCCCAGTCTTAGAAAGTGACTTTTTTTGCCAGGCGTGGTGGTGCACACCTGTAATCCCAGCAACTGGCAAGGTAGAGGCAGGAGGATCACAAGTTTGAGATCAGAGGCAGCCTGTGTAACTTACTGAAACCCTACCTCAAAATAAAATTTTAAAAAGTGGGCTAGGAGTGCAGCTCAGTGGTAAAGTGTTTGCAAAGTTTGCAAACGTGAGGCCCTGGGTTCAACTCTCCAATACCGCCAAAAAGAAAGAAAAGGAAAGAGAAAAAAAATTTTTGAAGTGACTTTTTCAGTAGCATTAACTAAAAATCTGCCTGCAGATATAGTCCTGTGGCATCTGATCCCGTCAGATCTCGGAAGCTAAGCAGTGTTGGGCCTGGTTAGTACCTGGATGGGAGACCGCCTGGGAACACCAGGTGCTGTAGGCTTGGGAGAAGGACCTGGCAACCCCCTCCCAAACATCAATCTGCCATTGAAAACCCTATGAACAGCAGAGAAGCACTGACAATAGTGTTTCCCCTGTTGTACAGAGGGTCGCTATGAGTCGGATACCGATTCGACGGCACCTAACAACAACAACAACAACAGCAACTAAAAATCTATAATTTATTTCAATATTTGAAAAGGGTACCAATGCTTGGTTGTATTTCTCATAGCGACCTTCATGCATGCAATACACATTTTAATGCTAAAGCTACCCTGTTTCACCAGAGCCAGGGCTCCGGGAGACTCTTCCTCTCCTGGCCATGCCAGCCATCATTTAAGGCAGAGGCTGCCAATCTTTTTTGAACTAACATAATGAAAATATTCTATGACAAAACTTCATTCAATACATCTACTTTTTGAAAAGAAAAGAAAGAATATTGGTGATCACAACATTAGAAAAAGAACAGCAAATTAAACTCACAAAAGGTACTAGAGAAAAAAACAAAGGGAAGACCAGACATCAATAAGCAGGAAGCAAACACCCTGAGAGGGACAAAGCATCACCTATGAAAAATCCCATCTACAGGAGAGAGCACATCAGACAAACCAAGACAGGAAACATTCTATAAAATAACTTGTACTCTTCAAAAATGTCACATGATGAAAACTATGCACTGAACAACTAGTCCACATTAAAGGGGACTAAAAACGCAGGGACCTCAGGAGTAGAGGAAGTGCGCCACAGAAGCCACTGGAAAACTGAATGTGAACTCGAAGTATACACAAAATATTGCATTGGTGTTAAATTTCATGAGTTTGATGACTAGAATGTGACAAGAAAATGCCTTTTTCTTAAGGATACTGAAAAATTAAGATGTAAAGAAGAATGAAGCCATCAACATAGTCTGGAATGACTGAAAAGATTAAGCTGTAGAGAGAAAGATAAATAAATGTGCCAAAACACACTGAAAAACTGGAGTAAAAGGAATACAGGAGTCTTGTTCACTATTCTTGTAACTTTTCTATAAATTTATTTCACAATAAACATTGAAAAGTATAAGAAATACATAAAAGAGTACACAACACTAAAAGTTTGACTCTTTGAAAAGAATACAACCAATAATCTCCTATCAACATGAATTTTAAGAGAGATCCAAGTACCTGATATGACAAATTTTAAAAGGTGACATCAATACAGATGACACACCAGACAAATCACATGGATATACTATGAATAACTTCATGCCAATGTAAGTTTGAAAACACAATTCCTTGAAAAGCACACATCATAACTAATGCAAAAAAAAAAATCTGTAGTCCTAGCTCTATGAAAGAAATTAACTGTGTAATTAAATATGTGCTCAAAAAGAGCGTTCCAGATGTACCAGAATACTAGTTAATCTAGAAAGTTTTTTCAATAAGACATAGACACTTAGTATCACCAGTCAGCAATTTTTTAAAAGTTGGTGAGCTACGAAATTCTTTCTTCACATGGTACCTTAAAATACACAAAGAGGATGATAGCTGTGCTCTGACTGAAAACTAAACAAGACATCATAAATCTAAATCTTACTCAACCTCACTCCCTTTCTCAGCGTTGCCAATTTCTGAGGGAGTCCTCCAAACTCCTGCAACACCACAGCACATGGTCTGAATACCACCTCACGAGCTAACCCAGACATAAAATCAGTTATAGGAACATCTTTTTGTAAACTTTCAAAAAGATAATAAAAAGGATAACGAACAAGATATTCGTCTACAAGCATTTCCCTCCCTTTATGGACAAAGGGATATAAAACCATCATGGCAGTGGAAGTATTGAGTATAAACACTGAACAGAAAGACTGCAAGATCAGTAATTCATTTAACAGGGCCTGCTTTGGTCACTAGTCATCATTCAGCTGCACCTTTTCCTGCTGGGGTGGGGAACGGGGGCAGTGACAGGGTGACTCAGTGGCATGGTACAATGGGATGTACAATGTGCTTTCACCTACCAGTCTCTAGTCAAAGGCAAACAACACCACTTTATCCCAGGACTAGGAAGTCTGTCTGAAATATGAGGGGTTTTTATCTTGACATCTTGTTGGCTAAACTAACAGAAATACATTACTCCGTGTCAAAGCATTAATACTGCATAATACATATAATTAGAGGGTGATTAAACTGCATGTTATAAGTCCCTACCTACTTTTAATGCCTCCAGCCATATCACTGTGGCATCCGATCCCATCAGATCTCAGAAGCTAAGCAGGGTCAGGCCTGGTTAATACTTGGATGAGAGGTTGCCTGGGAGTACCAGGTGCTGTAGGCTTAGGAGAAGGACCCAGCAACCCACTCCCAAAAAACAATCCGCCATTTAAAACCCTATGAATGGCAGAGAGGCACTAACAGTACTGTTGCGCCTGTTGTACATACGGTTGCTGTGAGTCAAACACCGACTTCACAGGACCTAACAACAACTACTTTTCTGAATAAGAAACATCCTTTATAAATGTGGATACAGTGACCAGAATTAATTCTAGCATGCAATACTAATCAATAATTTTACCCAGCTTTTAACCATTAAAACTTCCCATCAAATAATGAATTTGGTTTCCCCATCCTTTCAGAACAGCACTGTCTGGTTTTGACTAGTGTTGTTAATATTCACGGTGACAGAGGGCTTTTAGTTTTTATATCAAGATACATCTATACATCTAATATATATATCATGAGTTAAGCTTATAAAGAACCTTCATGCATACTGTAACCAGATGGCAATGGGTGACACACCTGGTACAGAGGAACTTCCATCCACCACACACAAGCCACTCCAGGCCCTTCTTTCTTCGTATTACCCTAGCTCGTGGTAACGTGTGGTAATCGCTTTCATCGTTCTCAAAGCCTTCTTCAGACATCATTAGTGGCATTTCATCCAAATGGGCAGACTCGTCCTCCAGCTGGTACCTAGGTTAAAGGTAAGAACAGAGAGCTGAGCCAGGCCAAGCAGTCTTCTGTTACAGCACGTGTTTCATGAAGGACAGTATCTGGTTTAATTCTACTAACTGCTCACTTTTTTCCTCAGCTAAGCTTCTCCTGAGACACACTCTTACAAATAACATTGCATGATGATATGACTTTCCTTTGCCAAAAAAATCAACTAGCCAAGGGAAACAGGTAAGGAAAAGGGTGTGCAAGGAAGCCTGTGTTAGCCGAAGCAACCTCTGCATGTATAGTCAGTAGGGGCATGACTAGGGCTGCCCAGCAGCCCCTCAAAGCATTCCTTTAGGTCAAGGAAAACAATGGTCATCTGAAGTATTACCATCAGCCAAATTTACACCTCCAAGTGATACCTGAACGCTCTAACACAACTTTACAGTCAACAATCGAAGTTCTAGAAAAGCCTTTTGGCAAAACATTGCTGCCACCCTGAGTTTGTTGTCAGAGCTGATGTATAGACACACAGAGGGAACGATGCCAAGTCCCGTTTACTCTGTCCCAATTATCCCCTTTACTCATTCTATTCAATGAAGAAAATCTCAACAACTGACCTATGTTTTAGAGCTTGGCAGTCCTCTTCTGACTCCGAAAGTCAGCAGCCTGCCACCCACACTGTCATATTTTCCAACTACTGAGCCGCCTTCTTTGCTTCTAACTTTTCATTTCCAGTCACCAGTGATTATCAGTGCATCCTGACTGCATGCTCAATCATTTCCAGACATTAATGGATGTTTACAGTTGCTCCTTCCCATTTTGCATCATGCCACATCGGCAAATGCTGGTCCCTAGGGCTTTATTCCATTTCCATCATTAAAGCCAACTCTACTTTGAAGAGGCAACTCTTCCCCAGCTGTCTTCTGAGTTGCCTTCCAACCTGGGGGGGCTCATTTTCCAGCTCTGTATCTGACAGTGTTTCTCTGTTACTCATAGGATTTTCAATGGCTAATTGTTTCATGAGTGGGTTAGCCATGTCCTTCTCCCCAGTCTACGTTAGTCTAGAAGCTCAGCTGAAACCTGTCCACTATGGATGACCCTGCTGGTATGTGTAATACCAGTGGCATAGCTTTCAGCACTAAGGCAACATGCAAGCCCCCACAGTACGGCAAAATGACAGACAAGGAAGGGAAATGTAACTTCAAAAGCCCCCAAATCATATATACCCATTGTCAAGACACTCAAGCGTGACCCCCCCAGAGACCATCGCAACCACATCTTGGATACGCACCATTATTCCCCAAGTATCTCTCACTCTATGTGCTCATGCTCCACCCTGAAGCATGCACTATCCTTTACCTTTACCTAGGAGAGTTTACAACTCTGTTTCAATCTCAGACTCATCCTCAAACTCATTTCTGCGGCCAACCCAAGGGCCAGGCAACACCTGAGTGGAGGTTTCAAGAAGGGGAACTCCTCAGGGCAGGTAGTAACACCGGGCTACAGCACCTCTCCCCATTGGTGACTGTTTCACCCAAAGAATGGAAATCTCTCAGTAAGATGATAATAGTAAATGGACAGTGAAAAGTTAGCTATGTAGATTACAAGCCTTTGAGTGGGGCTTCCCCCAACAAGGGTACTTTTAACCTTTTGAGAGACATAGTTCTCTCTGTGGAAGGCTGTCCTGTGCTTGCAGAATGGTCAACAGTATCCCCAGCACAAGGCACTAGATGCCAGCAGCACTACTACCTTGTTGGGACAGGAAAAATGTCTCCAGACATTGCCAAACAGCCCCTAAAGTATAACCACCATTATCTAAAGGCAGCACTATGGTATGTAATATTAGAAGTCTAAAAGTAAAAAGGTAGAAAAGACAAATGATACAAACCCTAATCAAAAGAAAGCTAAACAGTTTTATCAGTATGACAAAGAATTTTTTTTTAAAACTGCCAGGATAAAGGATATTGCAATGATAGAAGGATTAAATCACCAAGAAGACCTAGCAATCTTAAATACAAATACACCTAACACTAGAGCTTCAAAGCACATGAAGCAAAGCTAGCACAAAGGAAGAACTAGACAAACCCACAGTAATACTTGAAGATCAAAATTCTTCTCTCAATAAGTATTGGGAAAAAGACAATCAGAAAAGATACAAAGACACAACCAATGCTGTCAGCCACGCAGAACTAACTAGCATTTGCAGAAAACACCACCCCAAAACAGGAGAATATTCTCCTCCCGTGCACAAGAAACACGCACCCAGACCTCATCCTGGGCCGTAAGACCAACTCTAACAAATCTAAAACAACTAACACCACACAAACTATGTTGTCTCATCATAATGCACTTTCAAAATCAGTAATAGATATCTTGAAAATCCACAAAATACTTTGGGGAAGAAAAACAAGGTTAATCAGAGCCAATGGGCCAAAGAGGAAAAACCAAATTTCTTACACACAGAGTGAAAGAGAAGTTCATTCAAGGTATCAGTTATTTGTTGTTGTTGTTGTTAGGTGCCACCGAGTGGAGTCCGACTCATAGCAACCCTCATAGAGTTTTCAATGGCAGGTTGTTTTCGGGATTGCCTTGGGAGTGGGTTGCCAGGTCCTTCTCCCATTTTTGTGGTGCTGAGAATCAAACTTGGGACCTCAGAGACTGCAGAGCGGAGCTCTACCAACTGAGCTAAATCCCAGACCCATCAGTTATTTAGAGAGCAGGTTTATCACTGAGACCAAAAACTACAATGGAATAGAATGCCAGAGGGCCACTTTGACTAAAAGGTCACAGAGAGTGGGTAAGTTTGATGACAATGTCTAATATCTACTAAGTACTGACCAAAGCCAGGCACTGAAAATGCTGCACTGTGTATCACCAAAGAAAAAAAAATAAGCAAATGAGACATTGCGGAAAATATTTCCAGCATAAGACTGAAAAAGATTGCTAGTTCTTACAAAAGAAAAAAAAAAAAAAAAAGGCACACATTTCAGAAGACAAATGAGCCAAGGATTCACAAAGAAGAAATGCAGACATACTTACAAAACTGCTTAACAACACTAGGAACTCCAGCACTCTTTCAATAATAGACACTTGAGTGCCTGCTATGGATTGTTGTTGTTGTTGTCAGGTGCTGTTGAGTAGGTATCTGACTCATAGTGACCCTCTGTACAACAGGGGAAACACTATTGTCAGTGCTTCTCTGCTGTTCATAGGGTTTTCAATGGCAGATTGATGTTTGGGAGGGGGTTGCCAGGTCCTTCTCCCAAGCCTACAGCTTCTGGTGTTCCCAGGAGGTCTCCCATCCAGGTGACTAACCAGGCCCGACCCTGCTTAGCCTCGGAGATCTGACGGGATCAGATGCCACAGGGCTACCGCTGCAGGCACTGCTATGGATTAGACACATCCTAAACACTAAAGACTGGGCTGGGGTTTAGCTCAGTTGGTAGAGCACTGCTTCATACTTTCTGAGGCTCTGGATTCCATCCCCAGCACTGCAAAAAAGGGGAGAAAGATATGGCAGTCCATTCCTGAAAGAATCAGCCACTGAAAACCCTATGAGAGTCGCTATGAGTCCGACATGACTTGACAGTGCCTAACAACAAGAAGAAGCCCTAAGGACCAGTAGTAAACAAGGCCTACAAGGTCCTGCTGGTACAAAGTTTACATGCTGACAGGACAGAAACAAGAGGCAAACAAATAGGATACTTGGAAGACAAGAGAGCAAGGTGGTGAGACTGGAAGTGACTGGAAGGGATTTCCTTGGACTGCCCCAGGAGGCTGATGGGAAACTGCCAACCACTGAAGGTACAGAAAGACCAACAAGAAGGCCAGGGGCCAGCAGTGCACAAGCGCTGGAGCTGAAGATGTGGCAGGGACAAGGCACACAGTGCCACAGAAGTACCAGGAAGTAGCATCAGTCTGGGTCCACATGTAAGAGGAAGCCATTAGAAGGTTTTAAGCATGGGAATAATTTGTTTCCAAAAAAGACTTTTAAAACATGCAAACTCAAAGACAAGAACTTGTCTTGCTCATCAAGTGGAAAAAGTAATTCTTAATATTCAGCATAGTCAATAGTCTTGGACCAACAGGCACTCTAAACTGCTGGCAGAGTGGTAACAATTTGCAAAGACGCATGGAAAGCCTTCACAGTAAAGTAATGTACATTGACTTTAGCTCCGAGTTCTAATTACCCATGGAAATTAAACACGTGTACAACATTTATCTAAAGATGACCATCACTGTACTGTGCTATCTGAAAGAGGAACTGAGGAAATGGAAAAAGCTTTAATATCTATAATTAACCAGCTGGTTAAATATATGATGAATACCATATTGCCACTAAGAATGATAATGTACAAACCTTTTATTGAGCATAAATGTCAGAAGAAATAGCACACATTTTCACACTCTTTGAATGTCCTATTCCACCAATCAAAATGCTACTCATTTTAGTGTCTCCATTTAATCTACAAACAGCTCCACTCACTATTGATACCATCCCAGAACATCTCTACAATATGCAAATTACTGATTTAGGTTAAAAACGTTTTACAGGACCTGTGAAGTAACAAGCCTAAAACAAATAATACTTTTCCCTTAAAGTCTTTTCTCTTACTTCTCTTTTAAAAATCAACTAGAAAATGAATACTTATACAAAATGCAATTAAATTTCAAATCACCATTTTATATATTATACACAAAATGAGAATTTTGGTTTTTTCCTTTAAGTTCTTTCAGTGATTGTGGTAACTTTAGAAGTCACAATTTTATCAAGTTTAATGCTGAAAAAACAGTTCAGTGAGTTCTGAAAGCTAATGAATTATGAGCAACATGTTTAGTATTCTCAACTTCAGACATGCAGCCTTTGAACTAGCAAGCAGTTCACTCCATTCCCAAAGCAATTTTCCTATTGTATTGAAAATTTTATCTCAGTATTTAAAAACAATAAGATGATGAACAATGGATTTTTTTCAGCGACAGGATAAGCCCAGAATCTTAAGTGTCTTTGTCGCCTGGTGTCATACACACTTAATTGGCTTGTCACTCAAGAGAAATCAACGTTTCTGGCAATTAAGTATAATTCTTGAAACATATTTTTGAAACGAATAAAAACAGTATGAACAAAGACGACAGAAAGGACGATACAAACCCAAGAATGCTGCCATGCTAAGGAAACAGGACAGCTACTTTAGCTGCTGCCAAAAGTTTAAAAAAATTAGGAACTTTCAAGAGAACAGGTGGTGAAAGGTGTGTGATTTACATGTATCTAAGTAAACCAATGAACTACAAAGCTTAAACTCACATTATACCTTAAGCCATTTCGATGAGAAACAGTTCTGAGAAGTCAATTTACATTAAAGGAAGAAAAAAACTAAATATGCCTAATGCCCAAAACTTCTTTAAGAAAAATAAACATTTCCCCTGTGTCTGTATGCTAATAAAGTAGAAAAACAAAGTAACAGAACTGAGTGCTATAAAAAAAATGCATATTTCCTTTACCAAATGAAGCTGGCAAGTCAATTATGTAACCTATGAGTCATTAGCAAGTAGCAAACTCCATGAAGTGATGAGGAATTGGGACTCTCCTTCCTCCAGCAGCAGAAGAGGAGGCTGGTGCTCTGGTTCCTAACGCATGTGATGAAAGCTCAACCCCTACGTAAAAAGCAGTGGTGGGACGTGGCTGACCAGAAGCGCTCCTGTCGTGACAACACACTCCTAACAAGAGAATGCTGCCGTAAGAAGGTTTGCAGCAGTAGCCGGGTGCGGTGGCACACGCCTGTAATCCCAGCGGCTGGGGAGGCGGAGACAGGAGGATCGCAAGTTCGAGACCAGAGGCAGTCTGCATAACTTAGCAAGACCCTGTCTCAGAAAGCAAAAAAATGGGCTAGGGGCGCAGCTCAGAGGCCCAGCGCTTGCAGAGCATGCAGGCATGAGGCCCTGGGTTCAACCCCCAGTCCCACCAAAAAAAAAAAAAAAAAAAAAGAAGGTTTGCAGCAGTGAGTTCTCGCTCTCCTGCTCTCCTGTCAGGTGGTAAGGCAGCAAGGCAGCCTGATCAAATACCAGCACCTGGATCTTGGACTTCTTAGCCTCCAGAACTATGAGAAACAAATTTCTATCTTATAATCACCTAGTTTCAGGTACTCAGTTATAGCAACACAAAACAGACTAAAACCAATGGTAAAACAGTAAAAAGTAATAATAATAAGCAAATAAATTAAAGAAACAGTACCTCATAAACATGCCATGCCTTAATAGCCAAAACAAGCAAATGGCAGGTCTGGTCAGTTTCTTAAGCTGCGAAGTAATCCCCACAGAGCTGTGCACACAGTAAGCTTGAGCTAGTGACTTCTAAAAAGTTCTGTAAGAAACCTACACACCAATCTCTTGAAATAAGAAATTACACCTACACTATACATAAATTGAGACAAACTTCTGAAATAGGATTAATGACACTATATCCAATATTATGTAAACACAAATCCAGAAATTTGCAGTTCCATGGCCTGTTAGTTCAGAACACATAGTCCAGTTGCCTAGAATTATGAAGATAGCTATTATCAACTCTATCTTCATACTAATACTGTTACATGTGGGAAAATTAAGAGAAACATTCCTATTCTGGCAGGTGGGTAAGGAATTTCTTACACTGGAGTGAACTATGGATCCCTTTTAAAGGAAACTCTTACTAACCTCTACAAAAATGTGCCTGATTCCTGGGACTGGACAATAATACTGGCTTTCACTCACTCTGAGGACAGGGTGCAGCACAGTGATAGAGCACCTGCTTAGCACCGACAAGGCCTGGGGTTTGATCCTCAGAACCACAAGAAAAGACTTCAGCAGGCACGACACGATGAGACAAACCTTACAGGGTTGAATACATATGCTTTACATTGTAATTGCTACTTAATTCTTTCTTAAGAAAATAAAACTTTTATTATTTGAGATTAAGAATCTTCTTGAATTGGTCCCAACCCAAAGATCATCTGGAAAATAATGGTACAGAAAAGTATTCAATTGTTCAGGTTCAATAAATAGTGTTATACATTTAAAAACAAAAGAAACAAACAAAATGCTTCCTGGGTGTCACCCAGGCACATAGAAAAGGAGACGTCAGAGGAAGAGGCTCAGAAAGTCTTCAAATAATGGCCAAAAAACCCAAACAAGATAAGCCTAAAGAAATCCATGCAAAACCCATAATAATCAAACAAGTGAAAACGAAAGATAAAGAAAAAAGCTTGAAAGTAGTAAGAGAGAAATGACACTTTATCTAAACAGGAAAAACAATTCAATTGAAATATTTCTCCCTGGAAACTGCGAAAGCCAAAGAGAAGTGCGTAACATTTTCCAAATGCTGAAATAAAAGAATTGCCATCCTCAGATCTGATAGAGCAGGCTTCCCTCTTCCCCTGAGCAAGAGCTCAGTGTATGTCTAAAACCAGACACTATCAAATTCCATGCATACTGTTTACACATACATTCATTATACAACTTAATTTATAAATTAGGCACAGTAAGAGATTAGCAACAATAACAATAAAATAGGCAAATTATAACAATATACTATAATTAATTGCCGCCATCACTTTGGGGCCATTACTAAGTAAAATAAGAGTTATTTAAACACAAACACTGAAACATCAAGGACCGCTGACACCAAGACAGTGAATATCACAAGAGTCCATACCACAACAACTGAGACAACATTCAAGTGACTAACCAGCAGATTGTTCATGCAGCCTGGATGCACTGGACAGAGAGACAGGAAGGACTGAGACCACATAAGATTTCATCACACTATTCACAATGGCACATGATTTAAACTGATGAATAACTATTCAATTCTGGAATTTTCCATTTAATTCTTCATGGCCTATGACAGGTAAATGAAACCAAGGAAACCAAAACTGTGGATGGGGGAGAGGATGACTGTCCTCATGAAATCATCCTTCAGGAATGAAAGGGAAATAGAAGAATTTCTTTCCAGTAGACTTGCCCTAAGTAAATAACTAAAGAATTTTTGAAAGAGAACAGAAATAAGGAAATCTGGAGTTTCAGGAAATAAGAAGATAACAGAAAGGGCACAAAATGTGGGTAAATCCAACAGGCGTTCCTTCTCTTGCGTTTTCTAAATTAAAAGACAAAGCAAAAATTATAACACTATGTGATATGGGGTTCTAATTGTATATAAAGAAAATCTTTGTATGTTTTTACAACATAAAATTCACGCATAATTTTACAACAGGAGTATATCACTAAAAGGTGAATAAAAAGACATAAAGAGGTAAAGATCTCACACTTGACCCTTTGACTACCATCAGGACATATATGTCCCAAGAAGTTTCACAGAAATAGCAGAGGGATTTGCTGCCACTAAATATGCAGAGAGACCAAAAACGATCTGTACAATGTGCAATGTACCATTGTGTAAGAATTTTTTACACCTTATTACATATAAATTATCATTGTACCTAACATTGTTTTTTCTACCTGTCATTATTTTTGTGTTTTCAACTCAATTTTTTGGTATAGTGATTATATGCCAAATTTTTTTTATTTAGCCAGTTAGACACTTTTGATGTTTTTCACATTCTGATAATGCACATCAATAACCCCATGATGATTTTACATATAAATTCCAATTATTTTGCTTATCATGTTCTTATTTTTTCAATGTAATGAAGAGCTTCTGGAAATGAAATATATATATTGATTTGAAATTGGTAATCAAAGGGTTAAACTGTTAAAATACTAACAGTATACTATTTTTAGTTATTATATATAGTTACTAAGAATTACCACAAAATAACATCTATACAGAGATACACTGAAAAATACTATGCATAAGTCAAAACAGAACTCTAAAAAAGTGTTCAAGTAACCCATAAGGGAGGAAAAAGAGAAAACACAGAAACAACAAAACACACACACACAAAAATAAGACGGCAGACAGAAATCCTACATCAAATGTTACACTGAATTTAAGTAAATATTCTAAATAATGAGTAGATAAAAAACAAACCAACCATATGCTGACTACAAGAAACTCACTTAAAATGTATATGAGCTGATATTAAAGGAGGGCATAGCATTATGAGGCCCTGGGCTTATTGTCCAGGACAAACAAACAAATGCAAAATTATATGTTATACAAACATTAATCAAAAGAAAGCAGGAGTGGCTATATTAATGCAGATAAAGTAGACTTCAGACCAAAAGAAAACTACCAGAGACATACAGGGAAACTACACAATGAGAGGGAAATTTACAACACTAAATATTTACATTAAAAATGATTTGGCTAGGTGCAATAGTCCAAGCTACTTGCCTGCAGTCCCATCTACTCAGGAGCTAAGGCAGGAGGCTGCCTGAGCCTAAAACATAGCAAACCGGTCTGGGGGGAAAAAAGTGAAAGTTTCCAAACAACAATCTAAGCTTCCACTTGGAACAAAGCTAGGCTCCAAAAGCCTTAATCCTAGCTACTCAGGAGGCAGATACAGAAGGATCACAAGTTCCAGGCCAGAGGCAGCCTGCAGAACTTAGCGAGACCATGTCTCAAGATAAAAAATACCTAAAAAGGGGGTCAGGGGTACTTCTCAGTGGTTGAGCACATGGGTCAAATGCACAAGGCTCTGGGAAAGAAGGGAAGGGAGGGAAGGGAAGGGAGGGGAGGAGAGGAGGGCAAAAACAAGGGAAAAAATAAAGAGCACAAATGAATGACACTGAAAACAGAAAACTCTACAGAAGATGAGCACAATAATAGATGGCAGATGATGCTTTGAAGACAAAACATCTAGCAAGACTGACAGAGGGCACAAATCATATAAAACAGACCAACTCTTCAAAGAGCACAGACAATCACACGTCATACAATGTGAAATAGCTCACGTGAACAGCCTAATAACTATTAAGAAATTAAACTGGTAAATTTACAACATCTAAGATCCAGATGGTTTTCCTGGCAAACTCCACCAAACATTTAAAAAATTAACACAATGTCTTCCAGAAAGCAGAAGTGGTAGGCACACTTCCCAACTCATTGGGCCAGGTACAGGGTAAAATCTAATTATCACTACCATGATTCTCAATGAATTTAAAGTCTAATGAGAAGATAAGCCTTCTAGTAAGTAGAGTGTGATCTATGCCGTGCACCACAGGAGCCTAGCAGGGGCATGTCATTCTGTTCTGATGGGGGCTGGGATCAAGGTGGCTTCAGGAGTGCAGTGGTTTGAGACACTGACAAAGGAAAATATGCAGTCTTTCCAATATGATGATGTTGGTAGATGCAGTCGAGTCAGTATCTGACGCACAGTAACCCTATGTACTTATGTACAACAGACGAAATACTATTTTTAGTGCTTCTCTGCTACTCACAGGGTTTTCAGTGGCTGATTGTTTTTTTGGGAGTAGGTTGCCAGGTCCTTCTCCCAAGCCTACAGCACCTGGTGTTCCCAGGTGGTCTCCCATCCAAAGATTAACCAGGCCCAACCTGCTTAGCTTCAGAAATCTGATGGGATCAGAAGCCACAGTGGTACAGCTGCAAGCCTCATTTCAGTATGGAGATCTGTAAATGCCAGAAGTAACAGCTAGAACGGGCTAGGTGCCATGGCACATGCCTATGATCCCAATGACTTGGGAGGCTGAGGCAGGAGGACCACAAGTTCAAGGCTGGAGGCTGCCTGTGCAACTTACCAAGACCTGTCTCAAAATAAAAAATAAAAGAGGGGCTGGGGGTGCAACTCAGTGGTGGAGCACTTGGCTAGCAGAGCAAGTTCAGCCTCCAGTACTGAGTTCAACCTCCAGTACTGCAAAACAGAGAGGGGCTTGGGGGAGAGGAGGAGGAGGAGGAGGAGGAGAAACAGTTGGTAGGGTCTTAGCCCAAGTAACTGCCTCTAGGGTGAGATACAGTAAGTGGGACAAAACCACAATATCTTACTATAGGCTTTTTAGCACCATTTAACTTTAACAGTACCTATACATGTATGTTTCTTTGCTATCCATAGGGTTTTCAATAGCTAGTTGTTTCGGGAGTGGTTCGCCGGTGCCTACTGCCTAGTCAGTCTTAGTCTGGAAGCTCGGCTAAAACCTGTCCACCATGGGTAACCCTGCTGGTATCTGAGATATCAGTGGCATAGCTTTTAGCCTCATCACAACACACAAGCCCCCACAGTGCGGTCAAAAGATGCATTGCTCTAGGAAAAGCTGTGGCAAAAGATCTCTTTAGAGTATTCAAAAGTAAAGATGTCACATTGAAGACGAAGGTGCATCTGACTCATGCCATGGTATTTTCAGTCGCATCATATAGTTGTGAAAGTTGGACACTGAACAAGGGAGACAGGAAAAGAATTGACACTTTTGAATTATGGTGCTGGAGACAAATATTGAATATACCATGGACTGCCCAAAGAACCAACAGATCTGTCCTAGAAGAAGTACAACCAGAGTGCTCCTTGGAAACAAGAATGGCGAGACTGCGTCTTACATATTTCTCAGACATATAGTCAGGAGAGATCAATCCCTGGAGAAAGACATGTTTGGGAGAGTGGCAGGTCAACAAAAAAAAGGAAAACCCTCCACCAGATGGATTGACACAGTGTCTGTAACAATAGGCTTAAATATAAACAAGACCGTGTGCCTGGCAGAGAATCGGCAAGTGTTTGCAAGTGTTTCCATCTGCTGTACATAGGGTCGCTGAGTCGGACTGGACTCCACAGCACCTAACAACAACAACAACATGCATGTATAGGACACCATGACAAAATAAACCCCAACTTCAAAAAATGAAAAAGCACAATTTCTGGCCTGGACAAAATGGCACAGACCCATTTTTCCCTGCTCCTCCCCACTAAATCCAACCATAAACCCTGGGATAAGGCAAGTGCCAAACACAGGAGAACTTTGAAAGCTGGTAAGACAATGGTAGGAAGAGAAAAGCAGACGACTTGACACCAGAAGACAGGAACGGTGGCACAGCGTCTCAAATGTTCTCCCCCAACAGGAGAAAGCCCCACAGGCCCACTGCTCCCCAATCCTCAACCTAGCAAAAGAAGGGAGCCAAGGCGGCTCATTCCTCACACCCCGTGGAATGGAGTGCCCCTCAACACCAAGAGAACCTCGCCCCACCAGCAAGACAGACTGAGAGGCAGCCAGGGGAAGAGCTGCCCGACCTATGACCTTGACTCTGCCCTCTGAGGGGGTGCAGAGGCACGCGGCAGCACCAGGAATGGGAAACACGCAAGTATCACCAGCCAGCTCAGGAAGCTTCCGCGTCCCCTGCCCCAGGTCTCAGACTCCTCTCCCCGCTGGGGAGACCGCCAGGGAGCATCAATAAGGGCAACCCCACCACCTGAGAGGCCTAGGCTAGGAAACCTGTTCATCCATGGCCTGAGGCTCCCTCCTCTGCCCGAGACACCAGAGCAGCTGTGTGGCACCAGCAGGATGGATTCTCATACAGAACACCTCTTTGGCAAGGTAGTGCCGAGACTCCTCACCTTTCACCCAGAGATACCAAAGCAGGCTGGGGGCACATGCGGAGGGGACATGGCCAAAATCATCCCTAATCAAGGAAGTCTACATCCCATGGGCTGATGCTTCCAACCCTTACCTAGAGACGCTGGGCTTGGAAAATCCCCTTTCCCCTCATACAGCACCTGCAGAGACCAGTAAGAGCATCAGTGGCACCACCTAGACGAAGAAACTGAAGACCACAACACACTGTCACTAAAACTGCAGACCACAAACATAGGCCAGGACCTAAACAGGGTGGCTGCAGGCTAAAATAAAAGACACAAATGGACCCAGATTCTCCTGATGGAATATACAAAATACCCAGGATACAATCAAAAACCATCTGTCACACCAAGAATCGGAACATCTACAATTTGAATTAGAAAAGGTAATTAACTGACACCCACACTGAACTAGCTCAGGTACTGAAATCATATGGCAAACATTTTAAAGCAGCAGCAAAGTACTCCAACAATCTATTTCAAATTCTCTTGAAACAAACAGAAGTTAATAAACTGAAAAACATAATAATAGAAATAAAGCCTCACAGTATGAGATTAATAGTGGAGTGGAGATGAGGGAGCACTGGAGGGATGGGGGAGGCCCTCCAAAGGCCCGCCCCAGTGACATCACTTGCACAAAGGCAGGACAGGCATCCCAGAGTCGCAAAACTTCCCAGGACAGCACCAAGAGCTGGCAACCAAGCAACACGACCTTTGGGCAACAATTTAGATTCAAATCTTAATATTAATGTTATGCAAACATTAATCCAACAGATTTCAGAGCAAAGAAAATTAACAGAGACAAAGAGAAACATTACATAACCCTAAAAGGAACTCACAGAAGACATGGGATCCTCAATGTGTATAAACCAAACGATAGAGCTTAAAGATATATAAAACAAAAACTGAAACTCAAATTGTGGCAAAAACCTATGAAACAGGCGGCATATTTTCAAATAATCATTTCCTAAAACTGCTTATAGAATTACTAATGCAACTACACTTATAGGTAGCATTGAATCAAGGAGAAATGGTAGCTCTGGAGAACCTACTCCCAGGCACCTGTGAAAGGGGGCACCTCACCCCTTCTTAAAGCCAAAAATTATTCCAAAGCTCAAATTCTGAGACAACTGGATTTTGAGTGAAATCTGCATTTCTTCCCTGTAGGTATTAAGAGTTGTTTCTTCATTACCTCCGCAATAAAAATAAAAATTATAAGAGGTAATACTCTGCTTTGGGGGGCTGGGGTGCAGCTCAGTTGGTAGAGCGCTTGCTGCGCACTCTGAGACCCGGGGTTCGATCCCCAGCACCGCAAAACCGGGAGGACCTGGCAATCCCGGAACAGTCAGCCACTGAAAACCCTATGAGGGTCGCTATGAGTCGGACTCAGCTTGAAGGCACCTAGCAACTCTCCTTTTCAAAGATCCTTTAACGAAGCAGTAGTCTTTAAACTTTGTTATATAAAACACAGCATTACTGCCTCTGGGTGAGAAGTGTGAGCTACGTCCACGCCAACCACGGCTCTGCACATCTCAATCCGCCCGCTGAGCCGCGGGCCGAGGGCAGTGGAACTTTCTGAGCCCCCGCTTCCCATTCCCAAGGCAGCACTCCCGGCCCTGATCCGGGGCGAAGGGGACGTGGAGGCGCCTCCGCCCGCCGGGCCCGCCCCGCCTGCGACACCAGGGGCGTGGGAACTGTGACCACCGGCTGCACCCGCCGCCGCCGAGGGCTCGGGCCGCCGTTACCTGCCACGCCGGTCCGCCCCCGGCCCGGGCCCCGCGGCGCTGTAGTAGGCCGCGCGTTTGTGGCTGGCCGCGGCCGCCGCGGCGCCGCGCACCGGGTACAGCGGGATGTGGTCCGCCATGTTCCGGCCGCCCGCCCCGCTCGCCTCCGCTCCGCGTCTCCTCCCCGCCCCGGCCCTTCAGCGCAGCCCGCGCGCAGGCGCAGCCCGATGGCGTCACCGAACGGCGGAAGCGCAGCTAGGGGGCGTGGCCGCGAGAGGCCCCACCCCGCAGACCGTCGCCGCTCAATGACGAGACGCCTCTGGGTCCCGCCCCTGCCGCGCGCCGGAGCTGCGGCGCGGGAGGCGTGGCATCCCGGGCCCCGCCCCTGCTGGGGTGCGCATGCGTGGTGGCCTGCGGCCGGAGCTAGAGCGCACGGCAGGGAGTTGGCTGTGATTGCAGGGTCCACCTGCTTAGAAAGGCCACCACCTGCTTAGAAAGGCCACCACCTGCTTAGAAAGGCCACCACCTGCTCTCCTGCGACCTGGCTGGCTGGGCGAGGGACGGTGCCGCCCGAACGCCCGGGTCCTGGCGGACGCCACGTGCCGCGAGCACGGTCGTCGTGCAGATGCGGGCACGTGCCACGCAGCATCGCTGGCCCTGGCTGCGGGCCGGGTCCTTTTCCTCCCTCATTTATCGAGGTCCTGATCTCTTTTATTGCTCAGTCTTTTCTGCAGTAAAACATGGTCAGATTCCCAGAACCTACATTTAAAATTTATTTCGTCTAATTTTATGCCCTTAAATTGATCCTAGAGAGTAGTCACTAGTTGAGTCTTCAAAGAGTTCTGAGCTTTACTACTTTGCTGCTAATTGTGTCCACTTTTTAAATGTAAGGTGTACTTCCTCGCCAGGTATGTTGTTGTTGGGTGCCGTCAAGTCGAATCCCACTCATAGTGACCCTTGGAGGGTTTTCAGTGGCTGGTTGTTTGGGGATTGTTTTCAGGAGTGAATTGCCACATCCTTCTCCCCTTTTTGCAGTGCGGGAGATTGAACCCCGGTCCTCAGAGAGTGCAGAGCAGGCGCTCTACCAACTGAATTAAACCCCAGCCCTAGGCCAGGTGGTGTTAGGTGCCATCATAGCGACCCTAAGTACAACCGGCCAAACACTTTGTCAGAGCTTCTCTGCTATTCATAGGGTTTTCAATGGCAGATTGGTTTTTGGGAGTGAGTTGCTGGGTGCTTCTGCCTAGGCCAGGTGTACACTCAGCTATTTATTTTAGCTGAATAGGTTTTATATTCCAAGGTCAAGAATACTAAGGGCACAACAGGGTTCATAAAATCTACCCCACACCATTAAGTGGTGGTCTTCCTAGTGTTCCAACGGGCTTGAAGAGGCATGGTCTCTGACACACTGGGCACAGTGGCAGTCACTCCTCATAATGATGTTGCTAGGATTCTCTAGAGAAACAAACCGGGAGGTCTGTGTGTTAGGTAGCAGTCAGGCATGAGCAGCAGGGAAGAATGGGCTCCCAGGGAACAAAAGCACAGAGAACCCAACCCCAGCGCATTTATCATTGGCCATGAGAAAGCTTTACAAGAGCATCTTGCGAGCGGGTCACTGGGAAGCATACACTCTGCCAACATCAAGCAAGGAAGTGGCAATCAAGGTGGTTCTACCCCAATTCCCAGTGCCTGCCGCCAGTGACCGCCTTCCTCCAGCGAGGTCCCCCTCCCTGCAGTTTCCAGCACCTCCCAAGACTGCGCCACTGCCTGGCGATCAAACCTTGGACGCACAAGCCTGTGGGTCAGTTCATATTCAGACCCATGGCACCTTCATTCCTTGTTCCTCCCTCTCCTCCACTGTCCCTTTCCTGTCCTCATCCCTCCCATTATGGCAGTGTTGCTGCAGCTTGCACCTTGGCCTGGATCCAGGTGTTAGGGTCAGTGTTGACAGAGTTGATGTTGGTTTGGAACCTGAGCTCCTCGGCGAGAGACGGCTGCGTGGGGCCCACAGAGAAACCACGATATGCTTGTGGGGCTGAAGGCAGCTATGGCTTGCTTCATTCCTGGATGTTTATCTCTGTTCCCTCCGTGGTGTCGCTGCCCACTGTTGTCCTCTGTGTGCCCCATTGCTTCTCCATGTCCCCCGGTCCTCTCCATGGCCTATCCTTTCTGAGTGTCCAATCCTCTCTGCTTGTCCCATCCTCTCTGTGCCCAGTGCTGGTGGAGCCGCTTCTTAAGGCTTTTAAACAACAGTGGCCAATTGCCAAGACCATTGCCCAATCACATCACAGTTACAGGGGATTATAGCATGGTAATATTGTGTGCATTTGTGAGTCTGTTTACGTTGCACCATTGGTTACCCTGACCTGGCCTAACACCAATCTTTCTGTGGTAACTCGAGTCTCTTGGTGACAGGCATGGTCACCAAGACCAAGATGACTGACAAGGCCCTGCCCTGGCCTCGTGTTGTGGCCACCACCTGCCTCTGGACCTGGAAGCAAGCAGCAGAAGGGCAGATCCAGAATCTGCTGGCAGCTGGGTTGTTTCTTGGTCTTCAGTATGGGTCTGTACCTTTCCAGACCTGCTAAAAGAATACCCTGGGCAACTGTCAGAAATGGGATTTTATTTGTTTCTTTCTTTTGTTGGTTTGGTGGTGGATGTATTCATCTGTGTTTCATTGCTATAATGAAATACCTGGTGCTGGGTAACTTTATAAAGAAAAGGGATTCATTAGCTTGCAGGTTTGACAGTTCCAGGGCCTGTGTCTGGTGATGGCCTTGCTGGCAGTCCTGGGGGTGCAGGGCATCACATGGCTACAGACAGGGAGTGCATATGTGTGGCTGTGTTCAGGTCTCTCTTCCCCTTCTAATAAAGCCAAAAGTAGTTCACCAAGCGCAGGACTGGATTTCCCACCTTCCTGGAGGCTGGGAAGTGCAAGATCAAGGCCCTAGTGTTTGAGGTCTCATGAGGGGTCTCTTGTCACATCCTTATGTGGAAGATGGGGAAAAAGGACAAAAGGATGAATTCTGGCCCTCACCGTGGAAGGAGAGGGAACCTGCTCCCTAAAGCCCTTTTGTAAACGGCCCTCATCCCATCCCATGCAGGCTCTGCCCACATGACTTAATCACCTCCTTAATCCCATGGGGATTAAGTTTCAGGATGTGAATTTAGGGGGATATGGGCTTGCCTCCCCGGCCTTCAATGTTTCTGTCCAAAGTACCACCCATGATTCAAGAATGGTTTTGTCAGACTGAGGATGTAGCTCAGTGGTTGAGCACACGCATGTAGGAGGCCCTGGGTTTGATCTATAGCATGGAAGACAAAAACAAAGAGAGAACAGAAAAAATAAGAGGAAGAGGAGGAAGATGAAAAAGAAGAAGGAGGAGAAGGAGGAGGAGGTGGTGGTGGTGGAGGAGAAGATGGAGGAGAAGAAGATGGAGGAGGGGGAGGAGGAGGAAGAGGATGAGAAAGAGGAAGAAGAGGAGAAGGAGGAGGAGGAAAGAATGGGATCATGTACACTTTTGTGGTGTTCTTTACAGCATTGCTTCTGTCCAAGAATCTAACTTTATAAAAATGACAGTGAAATACAGCCATAGAATTTTCTGGGAATAGAGTTGAATGGTAACCACACGCGGTTATGTCCATGTCCTGACTCCCGGAACCTTGAATGTGAACTTCACTGGAGAAAAGTTCTTTGCAGATGCAGTTAAGTTAGGATAAGCAGGATAAGATCATTCTGGATCATCCTCCTGAGCCCTGAATTCAGTAAGTGTCCTTATAAGAGACACACAGAGGGAACCACCATGTGAAGACAGCAGCAGAGACAGCAGGAGTCCAGCTGCAAACCAAGGACACCTGCAGCTGCTAGAAGCTGAAGAAGGAAGGATGGAGCCTCACAGAGAGCCGGGGGAGGGAGCATGACTCTGCCAACGGGGCTTAAAAGCTCTAGGACCTGAAGGGGGCACATGTGTGTGATTTTAAGCTGTTGCAGTGTGACGGTTTCCTCTGAGCTGGAGGTGACCATTACCATCTTAAAGTAAAGCAGCTGTGATGGGCTTCAGAAGACCTCAGCCCACAGTCATGGCAACAAAATAGGCTGAACTATCCAGCTATGTGGTGGTTGTTTGGGGCCATCAAATCAGGTCCACGTCATTGAGACCTTCATAGAGTTTTCAATGGCTGATTGATTCCAAATTTCTTTGGGAGTGGATTGCCACGTCCTTTTGTTTTTGCAGTGCTGGGCATCAAACCCAAGTCTTCAGAGAATGCAGAGCAGTGCTCTACCAACTGAGTTAAACCCCAGCCCACCCACCTATAGTTGGGCCTATAATGGTGAAGGGCCTGTTGACTTTCATTTCTGTGTGTGTGTGTGTGTGTGTGTGTGTGTGTGTGTGTGTACACACCACCCCACACACACATTGGTTTTTTGACACAGGGTCTCCCTGTAGCCAAGACTGGCCTCAAACTCACAATCCTCCTGCCTCCACCTTCCAAGTGCTGGGATTACAGGCATGTGCCACACGTGGCACATCCACCACTATGTAAGAGGTAAATAATTGACTGGGAGTGGGACTCCTTGGTGGGACTCCTCAGTGGGTTTTTCCTGGTGGTGCAGCTGCCCATTGGGCAGCTGGGGAGTCACCCATGCTCCCATAATCAACACCAATAAACTCATTGGCTCACCAACCCAGACTTTATGAAACCTTTCTGCGGTCAGTCTGTGCTCTTTCCATATGGAGTGAACAGATGTTTCTTTTAAGCCTCCCCAGGAAAGTCATGCAATGGCCACCCTGTCTGTGGGTACTTGTCACAGAAGGCTCAGGGGCCACCCTGGGGTTAACATGTCCCTCACTGGAGGAGCTGTCTTGATAAAACAGATAACATTTTCTATGGAGCAGGCTGTGCCTTCCCTGAACAGAGCAGCAGCTTTTCTGAGGTACCCCATTTGGGGTACAAATGTGAAGGTGGATGACTCAGCCTCTTGCTTGTACAAATAAACCACCACCATCTGCCCAGTACAACCATAAGACACTGAAAAGCGACTAGTTGGTACTAATAAAAAGTGACCCTCTGTGTCCTTACCAAACACACCAGACCAAGAGATGATGCAGTCACCTAATCCAAAACACTTAAAATGAGAGTCAGCTTAGACGACAGCATGGCGTGCCAGCCTGTCACTTTGTCAGCGGCCCCTCCTGCTTACTTGTCATGGCCTCCAGCTGTCCTGACTCATCTCGGTGCCATCCTCCCTGCAGCTGATGCTGCCACTTTGAGCCTGTCCAGACCCTTCATTCAACATCTCTGGTATTCGTTCATTAATCCAAAACCTGACTGCCTACAGTGACTCTTTGCATTACCTCTTTATTTATATATTTATGCATTTATTTATTTATTTTGTGGTACTTGTGGGTTGAACCCAGAGCCTTGTATATATTTTGCAAGTGCTCTACCACTGACCTGCTTTCCCAGACCATTTTTTTTTTCACTGTGATACAGGGTCTCACTAAGTTACACACGCTGCCTCTGGCCTCCAACTGGTGATCCTCCTGCCTCAGCCTCCCAAATTGCTGGGATTATAGGTATGTGACACCACACCTGGTTGCATTACCTCTTTACCTCCTGGTACTTATGGGTACATTTCATGTCCAAACTATAGCATGCAGAAAGCCCCATATGGCTGTTGGGTGCCGTCAAGTTGTGTCCCACTCGTAGTGGCCCTCATAGAGTTTTCAATGGTTGATTGTTTCTGGATTGCCTCGGGAGTGGATTGCCACGTCCTTCTCCCATTTTTGTGATGCTGGGAATTGAACCTGGGACCTCAGAGACTGTAGAGAGGCACTCTACCAACTGAGCTAAGTCCAAGCCCCCCTCCATATGGGGAGAAATAAAAATGTGTGCACAGTGCTTGCTGGCCACTATGAATGTGCGCTGATGCTGTGCCGTGCTCACAATATTCACTTAGCTCTAGTGCCTGGATAGCACCACACACTGGAAGAGTGCACACAAGAAGTGTATTCCCAAGAGAACTGAGTGAACTGTGCAGCCAGTACAGAAAAGAGTGTCTCCAAAAAAATTAAACGTGGGGTTACCATTCCACCCAGAAATTCCATTCCTAGGTATTTATTCAAAAGAAATGAAAACACACACAAAGGCTGGCACACAAATGTTCACAGCATCATTATTAATAATGGCTAAGAAATGGACACACACACACACACACACACACACACACACATATATATTGTTGTTGTTGTTGTTAGGTGCCATCTAGTCTTGTCCAACTCATAGTGACCCTCATGGGGTTTTCAATGGCAGATTGTTCCGGGATTGCCTTGGGAGTGGGTTGCCACGTCCTTCTCCCATTTTTGCAGTGCTGGGAATCGAACTTGGGACCTCAGAGACTGCAGAGCAGCGCTCTACCAACTGAGCTAAATCCCAGCCCACATATATATATATATATATATATATATATATATATATATATATATATATGTATGTATACATATATATACACACATGTATGTTACATGTATATGTATATGTATATACACACAATGGAATGTTATTTGGCAATGAAAAGGAATGAGCACTGTTATACACTTGAAAATATCATGCTATGTGAAAGAAGACAGTCACAAAAGACCACATGTTTTGTGACTCTCTTTGTCTTGAAATATCCAGAGTAGGAAAACCAAAGGAGACAGAAAGTAGAGTAGTGGCCACCACAGCTATAGGAGGAGGATGAGAATATTGGGGATGACCAAAGAAAGGTAAGGGGTTTCTTTTTAGGGTGACACAATGTCCTAAAACTGAGTGTGTCAATGGCTGCATAACTCTGGGGACATGTTGCTGTTGTTGTTGTTGTTAGGTGCCATCAAATCAGGTCTGACTCATAGCGACCCAATATACAACAGAATGAAATACTCCCCTACGCTGTGACATGCCTGGCACTATGTCAGTGCTTCTCTGCTATTTATAGGGTTTTTGATGGCAGATTGTTTCAGTAGTGGGCTGCCAGGTCCTTCTCCCTATCCTGCAGCACCTGGTTTTCCCAGGTGACCTCCCATCCAAGGACTAACCAGCCAACCCTGCTTAGCTTCCGAGATCAGGTGAGATGAGATACCAGGGTGCTATGGCTGCAGAGGGGGACATACTACAAGCACTCAACTGTCTGCCTTAAATGGAGAAACCGGGTGGCGTGAGACAGTGTGGCAAAGCTGTTAGGCAAACAAAGACTGAAGAGCCCACAGGGAAAGTAGGGAGGAAACCATTGCGGCGAGCTCTGATGGGAAAGAAAGGCCTGGCTTTGGGGGATCTCTGAGGGTCCACATGGGGGTCTGGGACATGGCCCACCCCTGGGGAGGGGGCCACACCTAAATTCTGAAGAGAGCGTAGGAACAGTGGTGTGAAACCCAAGCAAGGGCTTGGCTCTGCCGTGGGGGGAGGACTGTGAGTGTCCTGGCCCCTGGTCCAAGCAGAGCAGCTCAGAGCTCAGGCCAGCTGCGCAAGTAGCTGCATTCTCCCGCAGGCCCCCAACATGAAGAGGCCACGCAAAGCAGGGGGAAAGCCTGAGTGAGGCTTCCTCTGGGTTCTGGAGGAGCTGTATCCCCTGTGGCAATCTCTCCCTCTTGTCCTGGAGACACCTGCCAAGGCCAACGAGAGGTCTTCCTTGCCATCTTGTGGACTCACAGAACCAGATGGCAGATGGACGTGGAAGGCCGTGGACTTGCATGTGAACTTGAAGAACAGAGGCCTGCTGAGGGCCCTGGGGATGCCCGATCTCATCTAGTGCCACGCAAGATGTAGTCTGGCTTGATACAAAAGTCAATGACCAAGGCTCCCATGGTGGCCAGCCTGGGGGGAGAAGCCCTCCTAAGGTGTTCCTGGAGATGGGCAAGAAAACCAAGGGAAGAGTAAAGCAGACAGTCCCACTGACCACAGAGAAGATCAGGGTCACAGCCGCAAGGCACCACAAAGGGCAGCAGGAGCCCACGTGGCTAGTCCACCCTCTGGGGCTCCGTCTGTGACAGCCCGTAAAACCATCCAGGCAGCAAATCCTGACACAGGGAGGCAAAACACACAGCAGGAACCCCAAGTTCTGACCCACTGGGGCAGGGCCTCCCCTCTCCTCCATGACACCTGTCCTGCCTCACCTGTTACCCTCTCCATTGATGCAGCGGCAGCATGTGCCGGACGACCTCCTGTGGCCTGACAGCAGCGTGTTGGCAAAGCCAGGCTTCCCTCCAGGTGAGAGGTGTCTTGGCACCGCTCACAAGCCCGATCAAGCTTCAGGAAGAGCTGGGCTTGCCCGGAAGCTGTCACCTATCTTGGAAGCTGTGCCTATCTTGGAGCCCGAGTTAGCAGATGAGGCAGAAGCAAACCTGACCATCTGCCCCAGCTGTGGAAGCTGCGCAGGCAGCGGCCATGGCGTGGTGCTGCCCCGGCAGGCTCTGTCCAGGGCGGCCACCAAGGGCAGCAAGCAGGCGAGGGAAGGTGGCTGGGCGGCTCCCCGTGCTCCTGTCCGTCTTACTGCAGGTGATGTCCTACCTGACGTGCAGTTGGCAATCTCTGTGTGATTTTCACAAAAACTCATCGCGTTTTTATAAAAGACTTACAAGTAACCAGCCCAGTTCTGGTGAGTGAGGCCCTTTGACCCCTCCCTCTAGGTGCGATTCTGAGGCCTGGGCCAGGCCAGGAGGGCAAGTCCTGCCTTGGTGACTGTCAAGGGCAGGCAGCATGGGGGTTGCCTTCCAAGCATCCCCACGTGGTGCCAGTGTGTTACCTGGACCCACAGAGCTGAGCCACGGGGCTCTACCCTTCCTCACCTTGCAAGACTGGGCTCACTGCCTGTGGACGACCTCTCTCCCCCATTCCTAAGAGTTTGACTACTTTGGGCCTCTGGACTTGAGTCCCCCTTACGACCTGACTGACCGTGGGCCAGTCACCTATGGGCTTCTGTGTCTATCTTTATGGCCTGCAGCTGTAGCCTTGGGGCATCCGATCCCGTCAGAGCTTGGAAGCTAAGCAGGGTCAGGCCTGGTTAGTCCTTGCATGGGAGACCGCCTGGGAACACCAGGTGCTGCAGGCTTGGGAGACGGACCTGGCAACCCACTCCCAAAAATCAATCCACCATTGAAAACCCTATGAACAACAGAGAAACACTAACAATAGTGTTTTGCCTGTCGTGCATGGGGTCACTATGAGTTGGATACCCACTCGATGGCACCTAACAATGACAACAAGCCGCAGGGGCCTGATGTGTGAGGTAGCAGAGGGCTTGTGGCCTGGTCATCTGCAGGCCACCTGCAGAGCTCCGCCCCTGCCTTGGCCCCTCCCAGCCAGCTGGCCCCACTCTGTGCTTATCCAGACCCCAGGTCACCGCCTGTGGCCGAGGCCCTCCTCTGAGACACACTCCCATGACCTGGCCCTTGTTCTGCCCCGTCTTGGGCACCCTGCCTGGGTCCGCTGCCTGCCCAGCAGAAGCTGGGAGCTAAGTGGCAACGTGTGCCTGTACTCAGAGCCACCCCTAAGGCAAGGGTCTGGCCATGGTTTCAAGACAGGCTGGCACCAGTCCTGGGAGATGGCCTCCTGCCACTAGATGGCCTCTTCCCTCCCACGGTGCCCTCCGCGTGCAAGCAGAGCAGTCTTCAGGCTCTCCTGCCTCCTGGTTTGTCCTCCTGGCAGGAAGAGGCTGCTGGGTTCCCCTTCACACGCCCCGTGGGCTCAGGCCCACCCGGGATGGGGTTCTCGGCAAGCAGTGTGGCAATGAATGGTCCTCCTATGCCACTGTAGCCATTTCTGTCCACAGTCTATTGGGAACTGTTCTTCCCCTTCCTAACGTTTGTCTCCGACTCTTTCCATTGTCCTGTGAAAAGTAAACACCTCTTGGTTTGCCCCTGTGGCATCCAGCACGCCTCCACAGACCTGGGTGGGGGGCTCAAGGACATGATGGATGTGGTGTTTCTCGCCCTGCTGGCTGAAGCTCTGAGCCCGCCTGACCCCATATTTCACAACCCATAGTACGAATCTTTGAAAATACAACTCCGCCTGGTGCAAATGAGGAGTGCTGCCTCGGACGTCTCCTATTTCATCATTTATAGGTGTCTCCTTCATAACTGCCTCTTCCCCACTCCAAACTCACACAGGAGAGGAGAGGCAGCAATTATTCATAATAACTTTATTATGTATAATTTGCATCTGCCTTCTGAAAGGATAGAGTGATGCTTCTGGAAGCTGCGTATTCAGCCCAAGTGCTTACATTTGACCCTGCCCTGATCCATTCCGAGCACAGCAGTTTCCTTTCTTTCCGGGAAGGACAGGTACAATTTGTCACCACACAAATTATACTGTACTTGCTGTTGACATTCTTTTATCAGATAAATGACTCATACCTATTATGCTGAAGGCAGCTTCCATGAAAATTTCATATTGTGGAAATCTTCGTTTGAGTTGAGACAGGACTGGATGGAGCGGCAGAGGTCCTGGTTACCTGTGTCCACGGCTGCTCTCTAGCATAAAAACCCATCTTTTGTGCCTGCCACTCTGCAGCATGGTCCAAGCGCTCCCAGCCACCCCCTGGGGCCATTCCTCAGTTGGTGCGGGGTTTGTCCAGGCGAGAGCGCTGAGATGCACCTGCCGTGCTCTGAGTCTGCATAGGCCACCAGGAGAGCCCACAGTCATGTGATCTGTTTCATCCTTCCACTGGGAGGCAAGAAGTGACTTGGAAACATTAAGCAATTTTTAGAACTGAAAAAGAGGGGATGGATCGGGATAGAACTTTCTTCCACACAAGGATAACACATATTCATTGTAGACCTTTTCAAACTTCAAGAAAGTAAGAATATTAACATAAAAATCGTCCAAATTTCCTTTGCCTGGACATAACTACTGTAAGCATTTATGTGGGATCTTTCTTATCTTTTACATAGGTAAAACATTTTTTATGCATGGGTATTTTTTTTTTTTTACAATAATGGGATCAAAGCTTTTTTATTCCCCTTAAAGGGTATAAAATTTCCCAATTGGGGAAAAAAGTACTTCTCCTCTGTGAAATGTTTACTTGAAAATTTTATTCCACACATGTATATGGAATGTGAGTGTGTGTATTACTGATGAACCACCAATGGCGAAAGATGACTGTGAAGATAATATTTTAGCCTGCCTTATTTTGTCCATTCCCCTTGGGGTTCTTTTTTTTTGATTAATTTTTCTTTTAGCACTTCCTTTTGTAAGCATATGGACAGTTTGCCCAGGTGGATAGAAAATATGGTATTTTAACACAGGCTTTCTATCTGATAAAAAGTAAAGGGTATATTTTAAGGGTCTATCAGTTGTCCGAAGACAACATAGCTGATCAATTGTCTTCATTCTCTCTGCTTTTCTTTCTGTGTCTTAACTTCCTGCCCCACTGGGCGGGGCTGTATTGCTCCAAGTCGAGGTGGGCAGTCTGCTTCCGAATGCTTCCTTTTACAGTCTTCTGTGTGAGCGTGAGTTCACACTGTTGATGCCATTTTCAGGATAAGAGAAGGTGCTCTACTGTGCACGCCACTAAATGGCCTGGGGATGGCCTGTTTGCACTCAGAGGCACTGGGCAGTCCCTCTGCACTCCTGGGCGTGCCCCACACCATCATCTGGTGGAGAAGCACAGGCTGTGTGTGCGCAGCCGGTTCTCCGCTGGGAGAGCAGCGAGAGCCACAGCTGTGTACCCGAGACTCAGCGGGCGCAGGAAGGCTCCTCGGAGGGTGCAGACGCGGCCTCCCTGGCCCCTTCTCCTCTGCTCTCGCTGCTGGCTGCTGCACAACTGGGAAAATGGAAGGGAAGGTGCTTTGGGGTGGCCCAAGGTGGCTGTTCCCGTGCTAGAAGAGTGGCAGGGCAGGGCGGGGGTGAGGCGGAGCTGGGCAGCTGCCCCCCTGCCTGGGCTCACTGAAGGGAGAAAAACAAGGGGAGTCAGAGGAGAGCCTTCTCTCACCACAATGTGGAAAGGGATCCCTTGGGGGCAGGGGCTGGAGGGGCCCCCGTCCGGGAGCACTCAGTGGGCCTCTGAGCCAGGTGCTCATGTGTGATGTGAGGGCAGCAGCCCTGGCCTCTCCGGGCGTTTATGAGAAGTAAGTGGCATAATGCAGTCTGAGCATTTTGCCTAGCATCGGGCCCGAAGTATGTCACCTAGGATAATGAGGGCTCTCCTTTTTTTTTTTTTTTTTTTTGCAGTACTGGGTGTTGAACCTAGGGCCTCGCACCTGCATGCTTTGCAAGTGCTGGACCACTGAGCTGCACCCTCAACCCATTTTTTTTTCCTTTTTGAGACAGGGTCTTGCTAAGTTACACAGACTGCCTCTGGTCTTGAACTTGCGATCCTCCTGCTTCCGCCTCCAGAGCCACTGGGATTACAGGTGTGCGCCACTACGCCCAGCTGGTTCTACTTTTTGTAGTTATCGAAAAACACAAAATGTGGCCCCCAGATACTGTCATCGGAAGATATAACAATGTGAGGTGTGCTCAGAGCTGACCTCACCTGCCTTTGGCTATGAATGGCAAACGTGGCATGGAGGGAAAACCCTGGCGCAAAGGCACCACGTTCCACCCTTTACGGGCTCAGAGGGAAAGGCGATGCGTTTCACCAGACTGAGCACCAGCTAGGCACAGCTGCAGACCTGGCCCCTGGCTGCCCCACAAAGGTTCTTTATGTTTCTCAGCTCTGCAGAATGGGAGAAGACTCGCAAACCACCCAGACAACATGTTCCGGCCCCCATCGTTCCAAGTCCAGTACAGATCTGTACTGCTCTTTTTCCGTCATTTGTCTGTTTAGAGCCAGCAGAATTCAGATTCAACAGACTTCAAAGTGTGTCCCATGAGATGCCACAAATCTTTTTTTAAAGTCCCTTTTTCCAAGTTGGATTAATGAGAAGTCAGTAGGACTCTGTACACCTGGGTGCAGATGCAGAGTTGACTGATTTGGAGACAGAATACTAGTGTCAGTGCTATGGGATGTGTTGCCAGGAAATCAGCTGTCGCCAAAGTGCACAGGTTCTCCTGTGCATGATAAATTGATTATATGTAAAATTATGTTTATGGGAAATTTCTGATCTAATTATTACTGTGAGAAAAGAGAACACATCAAATAGTTCACGATAATGATCTCACTAGTTGGTATATAAGAGAAATTCAGTAAAACTTTTACAAATGAAATGACAACCAAAATATTTACAGAATGAAGATTGCTAATTAAAATTAATAGCACATGAAAATTTTCAGCAAGTCAGAAAACAAGCCAATTTTTTTTTGAAATTTTCTCAACTTTATCAGACTTTAAAATCTATGTCATATAGAGCCAGGTGCGGTGGCGCACGCCTGTAATCCCAGTGGCTCCGGAGGCGGAGGCAGGAGGATCGCAAGTTCAAGACCAGAGGTGGTCTGTGTAATTTAGTGAGACCCTATCTCAAAAGATTAAAAAAAATGAGCTGGGGGTGCAATTCAGTGGTCCAGCACTTGCAGAGCATGCAAGCGCGAGGCTCTGGGTTCAACCGTCAGTACCAGACACACACACACACACACACACACAAAAATCTATGTAATATGAGACAGAATATGTTAGAAATAAAACCAAGCCATAAGTTGCATGCATAGGAGCCTTTAGCAGATAGAGTCACGTATAGGTGGAAACCAGAACACTGAACTTGATGCCTGTGTGTGTGAGTGCACTTCAAATCAAAATAAGAGGCCAGCCTTTATAAAGCAAATACTTGTTGTTGTTGTTGTTGTTGTTGTTGTTGTTAGGTGCTATCGAGTCCTGTCTGACTCATAGCAACCCTCATAGGGTTTTCAATGGCTGATTGCTTCGGGATTGGCTTGGGAATGGATTGCCATGTCCTCTTCCCATTTTTATGGTGCTGGGAATCGAACTCATGACCTCAGAGACTGCAGAGTGGCGCTCTACCAACCGAGCTAAATCCCAGCCCAAAGCAAATACTTAGGGCATACCAAATAATGTGTGACTTTTGAACCAACAGAGGCTAAATGAGATTCCACATGCTCAGCACGGCGTGGGAGAGAAGTAGGACTCCTGCCCCTCCTCCTCTGTGTAGACAAAGTGGAGGAGGTCTGCACCAGCACACACGGACCCCAACACCAGACTGGAGCAGAGATAGAGCCTCCCCCATTGCCTCACCTTAGCAACAGCAACTTACGTTGTTGTAATATAAAACATGTACGTATGAACACGTAGCTATTACAATCGCAAAACCCCCTTCCTTAGGCCATGTGTTCCCGCATTCTGTTTAGGTGAACTATTCAGAATAAGCAATCTGTACAGGCAGGAAGTGGTGGGTGCAGGGCAGGTGTGGGCTGCAGGGCCAGATGGGGGCTGAGGAGAGACTTTTGCTGGATATGGAATTTCATTTGGGGGTGAAGGACATGCTCTGAAATCAAATTGTGGTTGCAGCTGCCTGATTCTGTGAACGCACTACGGGCTTTGAATTGTATACTTTACACAGTTGACTTCTGTGGTATATAATTCATATCTCAATAAAAATGTGAAAAAGCCTTTTCGTCTAGCATCTGACGCTGTTGCTCTCTTTAGCATGTGGTCGGTAAGTTTAGCATGTGATGTGATCTCTAGGATGGCTTGTTTGTTTATAACTGAGCAAATATACATGGGACAAAATTAAATTTTCATATTAATTTTATAAAAGAACGCGCAGATGTGTTAGCAGTATCCTTCACGTCAGAATGCAAAACGTTCCTGCCAGCTTTCATTGTTTAAGGCTAAAAGGCTCGGTGTGTTGATCTTCGATACTTCGTGACAGAAAATGTAATGTTTACTTATTCCAGATGTTGTCTGCTTCTACAATATAAATGTAAATCAGAAAAAGGCAAGGCTACGCGCTAGCGTTCTGTTATTATTGTGTGTCAAACAACACATAATTACATTGTCTCACTTTCTATCTTTAGCGAGGTAATTGTAAATACTCTTCCACTGTACTTCAAGACCCTTGTTCTACTTTGCTATTTTTGCTTTGAGAGGAAACAAAGCCAATAGCAGCTGGAATTGCAGAGGGTCAGTGCAGCGAGCATTGAGGACGGTCGGACCTGGAGCTCTGGGCTTGCAGGGCCCAGAAGTCAGGGGAGAGTTGGTGAGAGTCACATTCATTCCTCATTCCGTCCCTTGACCACCAGTGTGGCCCTTTGCTGCGACCTGCAGGTCAGGGTGTTCCTTCTACAGGAAACTCCTGGCCTGCTGCCCCAGACCTTAGCTCCCTCGGATGAGCCCTCTGCCCATGGAGCTGTTCGCCCCCTCTGAGCCCGACTAGATGCTGTAGGCTCCACTGAGTGCCGGCCCTCGTCCTTCACTGCCACCCTCTTCAGGGATCCCATAGTCCCAGGAAAAGCCAGGCTCTCACGTGTCTGGTCCAGCTAATCTCCTGTGCACTTCGGGTCTCACCTCCTCCAGGAAGCCTTCAGGAATTCTTACACGCCTGGGTGCAATCACCCTGTGTGTTTCTCTAGACTGACTCTGTGTGGCTCATTTAGAAGAGGCAACAAAATACAGTCCAGAAGTAGATTAGAGGTTGTCAGGGGTGCAGGAAAACCTCAGCTTTCCAGGCTCTGCAGTCCTCACCTGTCCCTTTGTACTGACCCTCCAGCTGAAACGGCCCTCAAAGCTCTGGGATTCGTCCTCCCACTTAGTACGTTCCAGTCTCTTCTCCATGTGCTGCGATGAGAACTCAGTGTCCTCTCGAGCCCATCTCCTTCATGCAACCTGGGGACCCTCTCAGGGAGACCCCACTTCCTCTCTGAACACCCAGCACCCTGCATGCGTTTGGCCTGAAATAGTTGCACACAGCACGATGTCAGTGCTCCTCTGCTGTAACGCGGTGTGGCCTGCTCACGTTCTGTGTGCTGTGTTATACAAGGTTACTGTTTCATGGAATGCCAACATTTCTCCCTATTAATTTCCCACATGACTTTGTAACGTATTTTCCAAAGAGGAGTTGCGGAATTTCTGGTGTTAATAGTAACAGAGAATAAACCAAATGTTTAACCCCTTTTTGGAAGAGGATAGGGCTCAGAGAGTCCCAAAATAGTAAGTTGTTATAACTTAAGAGTTTTCAGATAACCACGACACATTTGTAGAAAATAGAACAATTCTTCGGATTAATACCTGAGGGCCAAACACGTTGGGTGGTTAGCCACTGTATCCCAGCTGTTTGACGGAGTACCTGGTCCATCTGAACAGATTTTATAACGTCTTCCCAAGAGGCACTTCCGCGCTCAGCCAATCCTTCTCCCTGCCTTCAAACAAAGGCCTTTGGGGAGCTCAGTCCACCCACTGCTCGCGCTGGAGATGCACAGCGGCCAGGCAGGAGCTGCGTGTCTTCTTTGGAAGAAATGCCAGGAACTTCAACTCTTGCCACCGTTTTCATTTCTTCCTGGAAGCACACTGTGGTAGTAATTTTTTTTTCCCTCAGGTTTGTTATTTTTATTGACAGTTCTTCACTCTACTGCGTTTTTTATCAAGTTTCTGAGAGAGGAAACTTAGTACCCACCAGAGAGTATGAAATTTACTTTCAGTTTTTTTTTTAAGGAGTGTTGATATCAATTACTAAGGTGGTTTTTTTTTTTTTTTTTTTTTTTTTTTTTTTTTTTTTTTTTTTTTTTTTTTTTTTTTTTTTTTTTTTTTTTTTTTTTTTTTTTTGTGGCACTGGGGTTGAACCCAGGGCCCTGCGTCTGCATGCTCTGCAAGTGCTGGACCACTGAGCTGCCCATTTTTTTACTTTTTTTGAGACAGGGTTTCACTAAGTGACACAGACTGCCTCTGGTCTCGAACTTGCGATCCTCCTGCCTCCGCCTCCCCAGCCAATGGGATTACAGGCGTGTGCCACTGCGCCCGGCTTTCAGTTACTAAGTTTTGAGAGCTAATGGGGCTCAGCATCTAAGAGAAGGCTCACAAGACACCTGGGTTTGGGTTTTGTTCCGGCTGGTCCCACTTGCTAGCCGTGTCCTTCCAAGCAAGTTTTAACTTTATCAATACCTTATTGGAAGAGCAGGGACAGCAGTAGCAGGGACGGCAACAGATTTAGGTGAGAATTAGATGAGGGAGTGCGTAGGCGGCGTTTTGGCACTGTGACCACCACAGCACACTGCCTCATCCTCCTCGCCGTGCCCCGCCCCCAGGCACACCCTCTCCTCACTCCTTCAGCTTAGATATTTCAGTGCCTAAGAATCACGTCACACATTAAGTCTGCCTTAAAAAAGACAACAGACAGGAAGACAGGGCATCAAACTGACACTATAATCACCGGACTATACCCATGCTCTACTGGGACCCTAGAATTACAGTAATATCCACTGTTGTTAGAACACGCACCAAGCTTTCTCCTCCTCCTCCTTTGTAAAAAGTTGCTAATACACTTTGTGAATATTTCATTATTTTGAGTTGTTCATCAATGCTCAGCACTCCGAGGCGGAGGGAAGGAAATCTCCCTCCCAACAACAAAATCTCAAAATAAAAAATGCTCATTAAAGAATATTAATACTCATGAATTAAGAAAAACAAAAGGAGAAATTGTCTGGAATAAATTCAGATCACCCTTTGATTCTGTCCACTGAAACGGATAAATGATTGCTCCATTAGACAGGCGGCGTGGACCAGAACAGAGGTTCCAGCGCCCAGCCTGGGCTTTCTTCCCAGGCGCTTTGCTGCCGGCCAGCCGCAAGCGAGGTGCTCACCTGTCCTCAGCCTGCAGCTGGGTGACTGCACAACACGGACTGGCACCAAGGTCATTTTCAATGTCATACAAAAGCATAAAGCCACACGCTCATAAACCCTTCCTCCCCAAAGAGAAGACACGGCAGCGTCCAAAGATCAGAAAAACAGAATAAAATGCTGACACAGGACAGGCGACATGGCTTTTGTTGCAAGAGGATATGTGATTTCAAAATGGGTTTCCTTGGACTTAGAATCCCAAATACACGCTTGCTGCTATGGACACAAACACCTGTGGGCATGGCTACGGTTTACTTGCGATCATATTAACTATTTGGGATTCTGTATCTCATCCTCAAAGATTAGAAACATGGTTGAGCTATTCAAAGAGATCCCTCAGAAAACTGCACTTTGTGGGTTTTGTTGTTGTTGCCCAGCTGTGGAGGCTGAGCAAGCCTAACAACCCCCTCCACGGAGCCTCCTCACCCTGTGGCCCCAGGCAGACACTACGACCTCCATGTGGCGATCACAGCACCTGGGCACCTCGTTGTCTGTGACCCAAGCCAAGAAGATGCCACGGAAGCCATTTTCACAAACGTGGCCAGGCACAAACCACAAGTTTTTAACACTGAAGTCGGGAAGCAGGATGCACAACTCTAGGCCCAGCATAAGATCGCTGTGATGACGTCACGTGTGTGTCTGTCCTGTGTGCACATCAAGAAAGACTGAAAGGAGAGAGAGGAGCGTGCTGGGAAAAAATTCAGCCATAGTGGGATTTGGAGTGATTTTTCACCATTTTATATTTGCTTGCATTTGTCATATTTTCTACAATGAACATAAAGAGCATCAAAGACCAATAGGAAAATGATTTATTTATTTATTATTTATTTATTATTTATTTATTTATTTGTAGTACTGGTGGTTGAACCCAGGGCCTCTCACATGCTACGCAAGCGTTCTTCCACTGAGATGCACCTCCACCCTGCTTTTTAAATTTTTATGAGACAGGGTCTCCCTAAGCTGAACAGCCTACCTCTGGCTTTGAACACAAGATCCTCCTGCTTTAGCCTCTCATGTCTCTGGGAGTGTGCTGCTGGTGTCCAGCCAAGAGGAAGCTTTTAAATGGAAATTTCCAGATGACTTTCTTTTTTTCCCCCTGATGCTGGGGATAGAATCCAGGGCCTTGCATATGCTAGGCCGATGCTTTCCCACTGAGCTACACCTCCTGCTTCAATGACATTTTATCAATAGGAATTTTTTCTTTTTAATTCCCTAGTTAAACATGAAAGTGTACATTCAGAAACCTTCACGAGGAAGCATAGATAGCGTGTTTGTTGTTAGGTGCTGTTGAGTTGACTTGGACTCACAGCAACCCTATGCACAACAGAATGAAACACTACCTGCCCTGTGCCATGCACATGTTGCAGTCACTGTGTTTCTTCTGATTTTGAGTCATACCACATCAGCAAATCAAGGTCTCAAGGACTTTATTCCATTCCCATCAAGAAAGTCAACTCTACTTTGAGTGCCTGCAGCCATAGCACTGTGGCATCCGATCCCATCAGATCTCAGAAGCTAAGCAGGGTCGGGCCAGGTTAGTAGTTGGATGAGAGACTGCCTGGGAACACCAGGTGCTGCAGGCTTGGGAGAAGGACCTGGCAACCCACTCTTAAAAAACAACCAGCTATTGATAATCCTATGAATAGCAGAGAAGCACTGACAATAGTGTTTTTCCTGTTGTATGTAGGGTCGCTATGAGTCAGACACTGACTCAATGGCACCTGACAACAATTACTTTGAGGAGACAACTGTTCTCCAGTCATCTCTTGAATGCCTTTTAGCCTGGGAGGCTCACTCTGTGGCACTATATTTGACAATGCTTCTCTGCAATTCATAGAGTTTTCAATGATTATTTCGAGAGTGGCCTGCTGAGTCCTTCTCCCTAGTTTGTCTCAGCTGGAAGCACAGCTGAAACTTGTCCACCATGGGGTGGCCCTGCTGGTATCTGACCTACCGGTGGCATAGCTTTCAGCATCACAGCAACACACAAGCCCCCACAGCATGACAAGCTGACAGACATGTGGGGGACATTTGGTGTAAAGATCCCTAAAACAAATGGCTGTTGTTCTGTCCTCTGCTAGAGCATGGGCTTGTGGTGGGGAGCAGTCCTGCAGGAGATGTGGATAGACCACATGCTGTATGCTCATTCGTGTGGCCTCGTCATAGAACAAACTATTATTCACCCATGACAATGGAATAGTATGCTGTTATGCTATGACACAGATGAAATTTGTGCTACATGAAAGAACCCAGTAACCAAAGACCACATATGTATGATTTGATTTATATGAAATATCCAGAACAGACAAATCCATAGGAACAGGAAATAGACTGGGTGTTACTTAGGGCTGGAGGATTTTGTACAGCTCTATTTTGATTTGGCTATAGGGTTTGAATGCATCTCTTTGTATATATTTTTTAGCAATTGCTCCAGTATTATATTATACATGCATAACTATCACAGTCTATGAGTGCCACCATTTTAGCAGTTCAATTAAAATATAGAGATCTTATCTCCTAGTTGTAATCCCTTTACCATCTGCCACGTATAATTGCCTTAAATATTTCTTCTCTGCATAGTTACAGCCATATAACACAAAGTTATAATTTACTTCAGCTGTCAAATATAATCCAGTCAATTTAAGAGAAGAGTAAAAGCCCAGAATATGCACTCATATATATTATTTCAGACAAGGTCTTGCTACATAGCCCAGGCTGGCCTCAAATTCACAATCCTCCTGCCTCAGCTTCTCCAGGTGTTGGAATTGTGGGAGTGGCTGCCAAGCCTGGCTCTAGTATTTTGAGTACCATAGTCTCCCTTCCTGGCGTTCCAGTGTTCTTTCTCAGATCGCTCCCCACATGCCATGGAGCTCTGTGTAGACCCTCCTCACTAAGTCTGCTGCAGCATGAGCCCAGCTGACTTTCCTCTGAGGTTGATTTTCCCATGGCTCCTGTAGGGGCATATTGGGAGGAGATGGAAGGAACCCCAAAACGGGAAAAACAGCATTCGAAGAATTGGTGGAGAAAATAGAAAAATAAGAGTAAAAGTGAAAGTAATGTATATGTGGCGAAAAAAAACCTGCCTGAGTCAGCTTGAAACTCTGTAAATATCCCTGGAATATGATTGGTTGGATTTGTTGTAAGCTGATTGGATACCTTCCTGCAATGTGATCGGTTACTTTTGCTGAACCGTGATTGGTTGGTTTTGCTGTATGCTGATAGGATGATTTTTCAAGCCCTGTTATGTATCCATTATTCCAATTGGACAATAAGAGAACAACAGACTCAAAGCTGATTGGCTTAGGCCACTTGGGCTATCTATACAAGGAGCTGCACTGCAGCAGCTCTCTCTCCTGCCCAGACCACCTATCAAGATAAGAACTCTCTCTACGACCACGATGACCATGACCACAGAACAAGACCAGGACATCTGGACAGTGCACTCAAGGACTACAATCAAGCTGAGGACAGTCCCTTGGCCCAGTGCCTAGGGTCAGAAGCTGAGGACGGTCTCTGGTCCCAGCACCAGACGCAGAAGAGCCGCCACTGCCCTTGAGGCAGCCATAAGAGCTGTAGCACTAGAAGTAGAGCTGTACACTTCGGGTTCCTCTTGGCCCTTGTAAGGGCAGAGAGGCAATAAAGAGCTGCACAGTCCCCTAAGGCAAAAGCGTCCAAGTCTTTTCCTTTTTCTCCCTCTCCTCTCATGGCATTCCCGAGGGCCACAGGAGTCTATGCCCCTCACCTGAGGGTCCCGAGTACAATAGTTATCTATGGAGCACAGCTGTGCCTCCTGTCCAAAACATCCAGGCCAGACTGGAGAGTTGTGCCACCACCCCACAGCTCCTGAAGGATTTTTGCTGGGTGTAGGATTCTGAGTTGATGGTTCTTTTTCCTCAGCACTTGCAAAAGATTGTGCTACTTTTCTCAGGCCTGCATGGTTAGAGGCAAGAAATCTGCTGTTATTCAAATTGTTTTCTCCTATCGGTAAAGTATCACTTTTCTCCAGCTGCTTTCAAAAAAAATTTTTGCCCATAGTTTCCAGAAATTTAGTTATAATGTACATTGGTTCAGATTTGGGGATATCCTATTTGGGATTTGTCCAGATTTTTGAATCTGTATATATGGCTCTGACCACATTTGGGGATTTTCAGCCATTATTTGTTTGAGTATTTTTTTCAGCCCTTTCCACTTCTTCTGGAACTCTCATCATATGAATGTTAGATTTTTTGTTATAGTCTCACAGATCTCTGAGGTTCTTCTTTTTATATCTATTTCCTCTCCATTTTTCAAATTGGGTACTTTCTTATCTATTATGTTCTAGTTCACTGGTTCATCTTTCCTTTCTATTTATGTTGAGGCCACTGGTTTGAGTTTTTATTTTGGTATTTATATTTTTCAGTTCTAAGATTTCTGTTTGATTCTTCTTTTTATCTCCTGTTTCCTCAAGCTTTCCATTTTTAAAATATAATTCAGATATATTTGTAACTGCTTGTTAAAACATTCTTATCATGAATGCTTTAAAATCTTTGTCAGATAACTTCATCATTTGGGGATTGACTTTTGCTGATGTTTGTTATGGTTTGAATATGAACTGTCCCCACTAGGCTCATATGTTGAACCTTGGTCCCCAGCAGCTGGTGCTATTTTGGGAGTTGGTGGAAACTTCGGCAGGTAGGGCCTCATTGGAGGAAGTAGCTTCCTGGGAGCATGTCTTTGAAGAGTACACCTGCTCCCTGCTCCCTGCTCCCTGCTCTCCCTGCATCCTGCCCGCCATGAGGGAAGCTGCTTTGCTCCTGGCCTTCCTCAGGCCCAGAGCAATGGAGCTGGCCAACCATGGACCACACCTTCCAAAACCATGAGCCAAAGGAAATCCTCCCTCCTTTATGTTGTTCCTGTCAAGTATTTTGTCATAGTGATGAAAGTCCGACTACTACAATTTTCCTTTCCATCAGTTTGAGATCTTCCTGATTCCTGCATGACAAGTGGTTTTGAATGAAACCCAGTCACAGTCTTGTCATTTGCAGGGACCCAGGTCCTACTTCATCCCACCTAAACTAGTCCTTTCTGATCCATGGCAGCAGCAGAAGTGGAAGCAGCACCATGTCCAGGCCCCTCTTGTGACCTCTGCTGACACCAGATTGGGGTGGGTAGGGACATCACTGATACTAGCGGACAGCTGTGGGTCCAAGTTTCCACTGGAGGATCCAGCATGGAGTGGGGTGGGGGGCTTGCTGCCACGGAAGGCGTGGCTGCTGGGCATCCCTGTACTCCTAACACCAGTGTGTGTGAGTCCTCATCACTGGCAGGAAGGTAGGTCCTGGCTCCATATATGCTTCTCTGTGACCACACAAGGGAAAGGTGCTGGGTTCCATGTCACAGCCTTGAGAGGGTGGTTGCTGGCGGGCATGGTGTTTGGGGACAGCTTTTATTTTTTTCCTGTAGTGACTGGCTAAATAATGGTGGTCATTATTTTTTGCCCTGCTAGGTTGTCCCTTTCCTGTCCTTAGGCCAGAGATAGCAGCTTTCATTGGTCCCTTTTGTGCCTGTTGGTATTTTGGGTTGTGGCTTCTCCGGTTCCATGTCTGAGGGACCCCGGGAATGCACACAGAGCTGTTTCTCAGATCCTGAGGCCCAGTCAGGTTGCCTTTTCTCCCAAATTTTCCGAGTCTTTCTTTGTTTGTTTTGTATGTAATGTAGAGGAATTTTTGTTTTACTTAGCAAGCCAGATAAGGAAGAGTGTGTCTGCAGACGTTCAACTGCATGGGTTGTAGTATCAGCTCTCACCTGTTGCTTCCTTTTCACTCTCTTTTATCTTTTGGTTAACAGAAGATCTTAATTTCAGTATTTTTTCTGTTTTAGTTAGCATTTTTCATGTTCTGCTTTGAAAATTCTTCTCAGCCCACAGAGGTCCTTTATCCTCTGTAGCAGACTAGAAGTTTATTACCTACATTGCTCAAGTAACAATTCACCTGGGATTGACCTCCCTTTGCATGGGGTACAGCGGAGTCAGGTTTCACATTTTGTTCCATGGACACCCACATGGCCAGCACTGTCTATCAGAAGGACTGTCCACTCCTCACTGCTCTGCCGTGTTGATTTGTCACGAGGCGAGTGTCTGCATAGGGTAACTCATGCTTCTGCACTTTCCATTCTGTTCCACTGGCTCCTGCTTAGTTAAGGTCTCATTATCCTAACCAACTGAGCTTTATCATGTGTCTTGATATTTGATAATAAGACTCATCAAACTTTGTTATTATTCAAGATTGTTTTAGGTCTCTGCATTTCCATATACACTTTAGAATCTGCTTAACAACTTATAAAATAACCTACTGGATTTTGAGTGGAATTGTGCTGAATTTGTAGAACAATTTCAAGAGAAATGGCATCTTTACAATCCTTAAATGTGGGATATGCCTCCATTTGTTTAGATCTTTCACTTTGGAATCCAGTAGGCCGGTATTTTGGATTTGAGAAACATATATGGTGCACATAACATATACTACCCAAGACTTGAAGTGGATCTAAGGAAGTGTCTTATGGTAAGTTGGTCATGTTCTTCTGCTGTGAAATGTGAATATTCACCACTTGCAAGAACTCCTATCCATTACATAGAGATAAGTATGTACTTATATACATATGTGTATATATATATGTACCATGTATGTCCCTATGTGTATACATGTGTATGTGTATAGATGGGTATATTGCATTATTATAAGCATGTGTGTATATGTGAATATTTATATGGTGCACACACTGACATACACGTATATGTACATATAGGTATATGTATGTATAACTATACACGTACACGTGTATATGTATATGTACATGTTTATAAGCATGTACATGTGTGTATACGTAAGTAAAATGTATACGTTCATATACACAAGTATATGCCTGTGTTTTATATAAATGTTTGTGTGTTCATACATGTGTACCTGTGTCGTGTCTGTGTAGACATACATATGCATGTGTTCATATGTGCGTATCTGTACTATAGGATTCACATTTGTGTGTGTATAATATATCATATGCGTGTATATATATCCTGGCCTGCATCTGTACCACTGTGGCTCCCAATCCTGTCAGATCTCAGAAGCTAAGGAGGGTCAAACCAGGTTAGCACTTGGATGGGAGACTGACTGGGAACTCCAGGTGCTGTAGGCTTGGGGGAAGGACTGGGCAACCCACTCCCAAAAAGCAACATGCCATTGAAAACCCTATGAATAGCAAAGAAGCACTAACAATACTGTTTTGCCCGTTGTATGTAGGGTCGCTATGAGTTGGACCCTGACTCAATGGCACCTAACAACAACAACGTATCCTATAAATAACTTCACTTTGGTTCTGGTCAAGTTTACCATCTAATTAATTATATAACCACTTTTGGTTTTCAAAGCATTAATAGCTTCTTGTGGACAATAGGTTATGGACCAACATTAGGACAGCCTCATTCCCCGTACCTCTGGTGTGTGGTGACAAAGTTGAAACATGCGATCTCTCCAGAGTCAGGTCACCCTGACCTCGGCAGCTAACTGCTCACCTGACTGCCCTCGCGGAGGGCAGAAGCATGGGAACAAGGACATTAAGGGACTGGGGTGTCTGCTCCCGTCCATGCCAGCTGGTTCTTGTACAGTATAAGACTTCACAATGCTCCCACTGAACAATGCTCATTTCACACAGAAAAGAAGGCAGCCCAATTTACAGATAACCCCAATGGGAAACTTGGCCATTTAATTAAAAGCAGCTCTTGAGGCCTTAAGTATTTTATTTTCCATAGTGACAATTCTGAAAACCAATAACCTACTACCAAGGGAGAGACAGGCAGCTGGTTTATTTTTAGCACAACTTTTCTGAGAAAATACCAAAATTGTGTGGGGTAATTTGATTTGTACAGATAGCACCAGTACCTTTTAGTGAGACATTAGTATAACCATTTATTTTAGAGCTCTATCTTCTCTCCTCAGCTTGATTCCAAATATCTGTGCTTCCCTCATAGTATTTTCTCTTGTTTCTGTCTTTGCTCATAAAGAGGATGATTCTAAGCTAACTCCTTTATGCCTTTTGCAATTTCAAACTTGCTCCAGGTTCTTATTAGTAAACCGTTGGATGATGTTTGGGCCGTTCTAGACTAAGTCCAGCCTCATCTCTGGAGACTCATGGGGCATGAGGTTGCCCTAGATTCCTGGGTGTTCTTGTGTCTGTGCCTACTTTCTGGTTGGACCATCGGTCTTGGCTTAGAATTATCAACCAGAGTCTGAGAAAAGGGCTTCAGTGGGACCAGGTGGTCCTACCAAGAGGTCCCAGGGGACAGTCAGGGGCAAGAAGGGAAATAGCAAGGCAGGAACAAATGCAAAGGTGCCTGCTCCTCTCCGTCCATCAGTGGCCAGTAGGGATTGGTCCCAGTGGGGCTGCTGAGAAGCCTCGGGAAGGCACCAAGAGCTGTCCACTGCAGGGAGGAGGAGGGCCTGTTTCCACTGTCTCTTGCTCCCCAATGGTGGCAGATTGCTCTCCGGAGTGGGACTCCTTTGCATGTCCCCTGTGGACCTTGCACACCTCCTCAGGGGTTCAGAGAGAATGACTGGAACTGGGGGCCCGGAAAACCTCCGAGGGCCCGCCCCTAGTGACCTACTTCTGCAAAGCCAGGACCTGGCTCCTAAAGTCCCACAGCCTTCCAGCTGGGTCCCACCTCCAGCTGGAGTCCAAACACTCAAACATACAACCTTTGGGGGACTTTTAGATCAAACCGTCACACTGGATACCTGTGGGGATTGGCTTCCAGACCCACAGAGACTGACGTCCCTCATGTAAAATGGCGCAGTATTTGCGAAGAACCAATTTGCATTCTTCAATATTCTTTATATTGGTGGTCCCCAATGTTTTTGGCACCAGAGACTGGTTTTACGAAAGAAATTTTCCACAAACTGAGGGGGGAGGGTGGTTCGGGGGTGACGTAGTGATGGGGAGCGGCTGTGAATGCAGATGAAGCTTCATGTGTTGCTGTCCTTTCACCTCCTGCTCTGTGGCCCAGTTCCTCACAGGCCAGAGCCCAATACCAGTCTGAGGTCCAAGGGTTGGGGCCCCCTGGTTTATATCATCCCCGGACTATTTGAAAAGCCTAATACAACGTAAATGCTGTTTAATAGTTGTTATACTGTGCTGTTTGTTATTGTTAGGTGCCATCGAGTAAGTATCCAACTAATAGCAGCCCTACGTACAACAGAAGAAACACTATTGTCATGCTTCTCTGCTATTCATAGGGTTTTCAATGGCTGATTTTTTTTGGGGGGAGTGGGTTGCCAGGTCCATCTCCCAAGCCTACAGCAACTGGTGTTCCCAGGCAGTCTCCCATCCAAGTACTAATCGGGTCCAACTCTGCTTAGCTTCAAAGATATGAGGGGATCGGACGCCACAGGACTACAGCTGCAGGCACTGTATTGTTTGTTAGTCCAGTTGGTATCCAACTCATAGTGACCCTCATAGGGTTTTCAATGGCTGACTGTTTCGGGATTGCCTTGGGAGTGGGTTGCCACATCCTTCTCCCATTTTTGCCGTGTTAGGAATTGAATTCGGGACCTCAGAGACTGTAGCACAGCGCTCTACCAACTGAGCTAAATCCCAGCCACTGTATTGTTTAGGGACTTATTAATGACTAGAAAAAAGTCTGTATATGTTCAGTCAGACACAATTGAAAGATATTTTTGTTTTTTGCAGATGTGGAACCCGTGGACACTGAGGGCTGGCTGAACACACACAAACACAAGTACACACACACACACACACATATCCTGTCCATCTATTTGCCTGGAGAACCTTGACTAATACAAAGGGGAAGGAGGTATGACCATCTTTCTGTGCACCCATCCATCTATCCATACACACACACACACACACACACACGTACTGACCTCTCTGTTCATCTGTCCACCTAGCTTTTAGACTCTTTAACAAAGAAACAAGGAGGTATTTCATACAAATGGCTAGATCGTTGTTTAGAGATTCCCCTGCGTGGGAATAGTCAAAGCTGGCACTGTTTTATGAAACCCACTACCAAAGAAATTTAGGGAATCAGCCCCCCGTGTCCATTGGCCTTTGGGTTGCTGGCCTTTCTTCTTTTTGACAATGTGCCCTCGATCGCGGCCCCACTCTCCCCGCCCCTGATTCTCCCATTAAGGTGAGTGGGGACATGTGACGCTGTGACGCAGTGCACAAGGGCACGGACACTCCCAGTTCTGCCATGCCTGTGTGAGTCCCTGGTCCTCAGCAGAAAGCGTTTTGGATCATTTTGCGTGCGTTTGTCTTCTGCTGGGCTGGACTCCCTGAGCGGGGGGGTCGCAGCTCTGCTGAGGTGGGGAGGGCTGGGCAGGAGAGCGGCCCTGCTTCCATTGTGGAGGCCCCAGCAGAGGCTGCGCCCTGCCTGCCAGCCTGCCTCACCCTGCCCTTCGGGGGTGAAGCCTGTTGCAGGCCTGGGTCCCCTGGGTCTCGGCCCCTTCTCAGCCCAGCCCCGCTTCCTGCTCTGTCCTCTCCTGAAGGTTGGGTCCTAATATTTTGCATCTCACTCCGTCTCCGCTTGGCCTCCAGGGAGCACAGCCGGCACTTGCCTATTTTCCTCAGTGTTAGACGGCGGTGAGGCAGCCTCGTCACTGTGCTGGGGTCCAGGACTGGCCAGCCCAGCACGGCTACCATCCATTACAGCAGCAGCTGTGGCTCGGAGCCAGCAAAGGGGAAGAGCAGCAGGCCAGTCCAGGAGGGATGCCCAGGGTCCCATGCCCTGCCCCCGCAGGTCCGTGAACTACACTGGGTTCCCCAGGAGTGGCAGGGGCAGTGGATGCAGAGGGTGGCCGGCCAGGGAGGTTCACTCCGGTCATAGTGTCCACGGGTTTTGCTGGACCCTGTCATGTAGGCATGGAGCATCTATGTGACTCACCCCAGCCCAATGGAGGTCAAACTGAAGGCATCCGAATCAGCAGCCACCGTGAGGAACACTGTTGGCACCAGCCACGTGGTGTGGGTCAGGCCTCAGGTGAACAGAGACGCTCCTGTCAGGTGTAGCACTACAGGGCTCAGGGCTTGTCCTGCAGACCCACTGAGGGCCTGCCCTGAAGGTCACAGAACGAGCAGGGCTGGAGCCACTCAGGCCTGGGCACTGACCCTCCCTGCACAGGCCTCTTTGTCTGTTCATTCTTTTGCTTTCTGACGACTCCATTCCAAACTATCTCCAAACATCCATGTCTTGAGTCTACTGTATGTGTGGCACCCGGGCTCATTTAGGATGTGTGTCACCCAGTGGCTGATTTCCAGGGAACCGGCCCCATTAGAAGTCCTGTGGCGGCCGGGTGTGGTGGTGCACGCCTGTAATCCCAGCGGCTCGGGAGGCAGAGGCGGGAGGATCGCAAGTTCGAGACCAGAGGCAGTCTGTGTAACTTAGCGAGACCCTGTCTCAAAAAGTAAAAAATGGGCTGAGGGTGCAGCTCAGTGGCCCAGCACTTGTAGAGCATGCAAGCGCAAGGCCCTGGGTTCAACCCCCAGGACCACACACACACACAAGTCCTGGGGCAAGTTTGCTGCTGCTGCTCTTTTTTGGTTTCTTGAGGCAGGGTCTTGCTACATAGCCCAGGCTGGCTGCGGTCCTCCTGTCTTTGCCTCCTGAGTGCTGGGATCACAGGCACATGCCACCACGCCTGGCTTGCCTGGGACAATTTTGAGGTGACTTTGCTCCTTGACCCCAGACCTAGCCCACTGAAGTTGTGCAGAGGGGCCAGGAGGCTGAGTTAAATGCGCTCCCTTCACACACCTGCCGTCTTGTCTCAGGGCCAGAATGTCTTGGAGGAGGGACCTGGACAAGATCTGAGCTGAGAGGGAGGCCAGGGCCTGGCCTGGCAGCCGGACAGCAATGGCTCTACTCATCAAGTCACCTGCTCACTTGGGGCAGCTCAGAGACTGCGGCTGAGGAAACCCCCAGCCATTGGTGTCCCTCCTGCCCCGAGCCATGATTCTGTGTCCATTCGGGGAGCTCCCACCTGCCCTGAAGTCCTGGTAAGGTGAGGGCTACCCCGGAGCCCAGGGCTAGGAACGCCTGGCGTCGATCAGTGAGGCGAGCCAGGCAGGAACATCAGGACAGACGTGGACGCAGGTCACGCTCACCTCTGAGTTGGCCAGCTGCTGAGCGCACAGCGCCCTGTGGGTCAGTCCCACTGGTCCCTGTGTGATGCCCGAGTGCTAGGGACCACGTGGCAGCCCCCAGTCGCAGGTCCCCTCAACAGGACAACGCCCCTCTGAAGTTCACCAGGTCTTGCCACGGCTCCGACTTTGTGCCACCGTGAGAAGGGACGCCCAGAGCGTCGCACACGTCTGCGTTCAGCCTCTCACGCGGCAGGGCAGCAGCCGCACTGTGCTCAGCGGGAGCCCCGCGGGCTGGGGACGGGAGGCGCCTTCCACACACTTCTCGTTTTCCTCCAATGTCCCCCGACAGCCCTTTCACTCAGAGCAAAGCAGAATGGCGGCACTCACATCGGCCTCCTGTTGTCCACCAGGCAAGGGAAGACTGAGCGCCTTTCCTCGGACACGCGGACACACCCCCGAGTGCTGTCAATGTGTGCTTTTGTACCACAAGTTTGGGTAGTTGCTGTGACAGCAGTGTTTCTGCCACCGTGCTGATCAAAACCAGGGTACCGGCCACCATGTTGTGTCCGGTGGCACAGGCACAGACTGTTTATGGAGAGATTAAAGTTGGAGGGGAGAAGATGCATCAGCCGCTCTGCAGGGACAAAGCGGAGGCTTGGCTCTGCGATCTTTTTTTCTCATCATTCATATTTAGTGCGTGCAATCACGTATGATTTCATGAAATACCTTCTGCTCATATATTTCTGGGAAGGGCTGCTTACTTTTTAAAAAGTGATATGGCATTTGCATAACATAAAGTTAACTATTTCAACATGCATAATCAAGTGGCACTTAGAACATTTACAATGCTGTGCCACCACCTCCACCAGTGTCAAGTCCTGAGATCTTTTCATCACCTCCTCAGGAGTCCCCTCCCCAGCTCCTAGAACCACTGCGTTCTGCCTCTATGAATTTGCCTGGTCTGGCCCTGCGTGGAGATGAAGTCATTGGACATGTGACCTTCACACAGCACAGAGGCTCTCCGCGTTGTATCGATATTTCACTCCTTTACATGTCTGAGTAACTTTCCACTGTACGCGTACAGACCACACTTTGTCCACTTGTCAGCTGGTAAGTATTTGGATTGCTTTACTCTTTGGCTAATGTGCATAGTGCTCCACTGCTGGACACCTTTCTGCATGTGTTTGCTTGGGAACCTGGTTTTGATTTTTTTTTTTTTTTTTTTTTTTTGGTGGTGGTACTGTGGGTTGAACCCAGGGCCTTGTGCTTGCATGCTCTGCAAGTGCTAGACCATTGGGCTGCACCCCCAGCCCATTTTTCTTACTTTTTTTTGAGACAAGGTCTCACTAAGTTACGCAGACTGCCTCTGGTCTCGAACTTGCGATTCTCCTGCCTCCACCTCCCAAGCCGCTGGGATTACAGGCGTGCGACACTGCGCCCAGCTGGTTTTGATTTTTTTTTTTAATTGCATATGTAGGGGTGGACTCGGCAAGCCATGAGGACATTCTCTGTGTGTCCTTCTGAGGAATGAACAAAGTGCACTCTACAGTTGTATGACCTCGGTCTCCCACCTCCAAACTCCGTTGAAACTCCATTGCAATGCAGCAGGAGTGAGAGGCGGCCCGTCCAACCTGTGAGGCTGTGAGGCAGCAGAGGAGGAGGCCTCACCGTGAGAGTGGGTCAGCTGTTGGGAGGGAGGACAAATGGGGCTCAGCTTCCTCTCTCGCGTCCCCTCCCACCAGGGTGACACCGTGCAAAGTCCCTCAAAAGGTACCGCGCCTGCTCCAGGATGGTGCAGCCCCCAGCGCTGTGGGCTGGGGGCAGCTCCTGGGGCCTGAGCTCCTCTGGCCCATGGGAAGGCCCCGGCAGCAGACCGTGCTGTCCAGCCAGGCCTCTCAGGTTGGGTCCGGCCACTGTTGACCTCCCACCCAGTCTTCCCGCCAGGCGCAGCCGTTCCTTCACCTGCTACTGCGAGCGCTCTGGGAATGTCCTGCCTGTGGCCACCTGAGCCCTAGAGAACTGAGACAGGCAGGAGGGACAAAGGCAGAGGGGACATCCTCCTAGACATCCCCTCTGGGAGGAGCCGAGTTCTCCAGGGTCCTGCTCTGCGGGCGGAGTCGGCAGAGGCAAGAGCGAACACCAGAAAGCTGGCTGCTTCCTAGACTTGGGCCGATTGCCTTGAGTTCGGCTGAGGCTGATGTGACAGGGGCTGTTTTCTACAGAGGGCCGGCCATGGAGCCCTGCGCCCCCCTCAGTGTGTACAGACACCGGTGCCTTGAAATGTTCCTCCACACTCACAGATCACAGGCATTTGCTCCCACTTCACTTTGGAGTTCTGTTCACGTCCATGTGCAGGTTACAAGAAGGAAAGTGCACAAATCAGGGCCGTATTTTCTAAAAAAGGGTCAGCCTAAGAAGAAAGACTTTATGATGGTATAAATATACTTTTTTTTTTTTTCCTGCAGTACTGGGGGTTGAACCCTGGGCCTCACGCCTGCATGCTCTGCAAGTGCTGGACCACTGAGCTGCGCCCCCAGCCCATTTTTTTTTTTTTTTTACTTTTTGAGACAGGGTCTCGATAAGTTATGCAGACTGCCTCTGGTCTGGAACTTGTGATCCTTCTGCCTCTGCCCCCTGAGCCGCTGGGATTACAGGCGTGCGCCACCATGCCCAGCTTGTATAAATATACTTTTAAAACAGCACTGAAAAAGGAAGAAAGTGGATAATGATGCATTAGGAAAACAATCACAGTGTGTTGGCACCAGAATACTCCAGAATACTCGGACAGCATTCTGGGAGTGCAGGTTCGAGGTCACTCTTTCTGAAGGTCTAATCCGTTTGACATCCGTGGAGAAGCTGAAGGCAGTCTCCTCTGACAGCCTCAGCTGTAGCAATGAACAGCCACAGACGAAGAAGCAGCCAATTGCTTTGAGCAGCCCCTTTGGGTGACTCTCAGGTTGAACCACCTCATTCACAGCCCGTTATCACATTATCACTTTCACAGATAAACCCTTAGTGCTGCCCCCAAATAGCAGAACTCTAGAAAAACCAAGGCAACAGGTAACGAGAAGAGAAGGTCGTGTGCACCTCGCCGACAGCCCTCTGATGTCATCAGACCCATCTGCCGCCTCTTGGTTCTGTTCACCCAGGGAAGGGCTTGTGGCCTGGGGTGGTGGTGGTTGTTGTTAGGTGCTTTTGATTCGTGTCCGACTCATAGTGATCCTCATAGGCTTTTCAATGGCTGACTGTTTCAGGATTGCCTTGGGAGTGGGTTGCCATGTCCTTCTCCCATTTTTGTGGTGTTGGGAATCAAACTCGGGACCTTAGAGCCTGCAGAGTGGTGCTCTACCAACTGAGCTAAATCCCAGCCCCAAATACGTGCCTGTGCTTTCTCGTGCGTGGGCTGTCTGTTTTTCTGGAGAAAGCCCCACTAGCTCTTGTCAACACACCTCACAGGGCATGACTGTGTTCCGTTTGGTTTTAAGAGTTAATTTTAAATAGAGGCGTATCTGGGGACAGCTTTGGATTTATAGGAGAATTGCAGAGACGGTACAGACTGTTCCCATATCCTCCATGTCCACTTTCCCTCCTTATTAGCATGTTGGTAAGGGGGCAATTGCTACAATACATCAATATAGTAGTAAGAACTGAAAACTTTATTCCCCAGGATTCCACATGACTGTCCCAGGTTCCAGGGCCCTGTGCATTAGGTTAGGGAAGTCAGCATAGCCAGGAGCCAGGCTGTAGGAAAGCCCAGGCTCCCCGCTGCACAGCGCTCTTTCTCCTTTCTCCAAGGCAGGTAGAGGCGGCCTCATTCTTCCTCAGTCTCTCCCGCCAGCACCCAGCCAGTGCCGTCAGGCCTTTGGTTAGGGGGCTAAGAGGTTTCTTCCATTTTGGCTTTACAGGGAAATACCTTCCTCTTCGCCTGTGTTTTGAAGGAAGGAAGTGGGAACCTGTGCTCTTGGACCTGAGTTCAAATCCTGATGTGCACACTTCTGTATCAGACCTCTTTCCCAGGCCTCCAGGAGGACGGTGGAGCACCTGGATGTTCCAGAGACTGTGGGGGGCCGGGTTTGGGCTGGACGTGTTCACTGAGCCCTCAGCACCACAAGCGGTCAGAGCTGCTCAGAAGGTGGCTGGCAAGATGCACGTTCACCACATAAACATGTGTGTGTCGGGACAGATAAGTAGGAGACTAACCTCATCACCGTGCCCAACTTGGCAGGACGGTGCTGATGTGCGAGAAGGACCCGGAGAACCTACGGGTGGAGGGGACACTGCAGGGACCTGACCGCCATGGCCTCACGCCCAGGAGAACCTACGGGTGGAAGGGAACACTGCAGGGACCTGACCGCCATGGCCTCACGCCCAGGAGAACCTACGGGTGGAGGGGAACACTGCATGGACCTGACCGCCATGGCCTCACGCCCAGGAGAAGCTATGGGTGGAAGGGAACACGGCATGGACCTGACCGCCATGGCCTCACGCCCAGGAGAAGCTATGGGTGGAAGGGAACACTGCAGGGACCTGACCGCCATGGCCTCACGCCCAGGAGAACCTA